>JAYKAV010003255.1:257527-375711 GCA_035582835.1 Phoebastria nigripes | reverse complement strand
GGAGACCTGGACAGCTGTATGCTTGTGTGAGGGCTCCATCTGGGTCGCCACATTCCTTCTGACAACGGCTTTCGGCCGGGTGGAAACCATAGCTAGCTGTTCTTCTGGGAGGGCGATGATCACTAGTTGAGTTGGTTGAGTTGGCCTCTAGAGCCAGGAGGGGGGCTGCGCCCCGCCGGCTCGCCTTCCCTGCGCGAACTGCCGCGCAAACTGCCGCTCCACACTCTTCTGAGGCGCCACGCCCTGTTTGCCCGCCCTGGTCGCCGCGCTCCGGGTCGCTCGCGCTCCCTGGGGGCTGCTCTTGTATGTGAGGGGGTTGGGCCGCCGTCCCTCCTGTCCCCGCCCACGCTGAGCCAGAGCTGCCGCTCGCCAGGAGCTCGCTCCTCCGGCTCGAGGAGGGGGGGGGGCTGGGGCTCCCTCTCTCTCCCTGGGCTTTTGCCTTCGCGGGTTTTTGCCTTCGCGGTTTTTGCCGCGGTTTTGCCACTTTAGGAAAGGTCCCCGGTCGCGATCCTGCGCTCCAGAGCCCTTCGCCTCGGTGGCTTCCATTAGCCTCGGTGGATACCATTAGCCTTCTTTGCCCCAAGTGCACATTGCTGGCTTATGTTCAATTTGATGTCCACCAGGACCCCCAGGTCCTTTTCTTCAAAGCTGCTTTCCAGCTGGGTGGCCCCCAGCATATATTGGTGCACAGAGTTGTTCCTCTTCAGTTGCAGAACTTTGCACTTCTCCTTGTTGAACTTCATGGGACTGCTGTCGGCCCATTTCTTCAGCCTGTCAAGGTCCCTCTGGATGGAAGCACTACCCTCTGGCGTCTCAGCCGCTGCTCCAGTTTTGTGTCATTAGCAAACTTGCTGAGGGTACACTCTCCCCCTACATCCAGATCATTAATGAAGATGTTAAGCAGGCTTAGACCCAGTATAGACCCCTGGGGTACACCGCTAGTTTCTGGCCTCCAACTGGACTTTGTGCCACTGACCATCACTCTCTGGGTGCAGTCATTTAGCCAGTTTTTAATCTACCTCACTGTCTGCTCATCAAGGCCATAATTCATTAGCTTCTCTGTGAGGATCTTAAGGGAGACAGTGTTGATCTATTGACAGAAAGTATCCTCTTTATGCCTTGCCTCTAGTGCTTCCTACTAGTCTGCAAATAATCTGCTCAAACAGTGGCTGCAGGATCAGGAAGTTTAATGCAGGGATTAGTAGGGATTAGTTGATGTTTCTCATTCTTTAGGTGGGGGCAGTCTACAGACACTGGCAAACACTATTCTTGGTGTTATACTACAGTCATATTTTCATATTATTTTCCATTAAAAAAACGTTCAGTCTCATCATATGACTCTTCAAGCTGGGTATATGCCTGTGACCTTCATCTAGCTCTAAACAATGTCCCAACAATGTGCACTGCCAGGAGCCCAAAAAACCCACCTGAGAACGTGTCCTTTACAAAATGGGACAGTCTACTGATAGTGATGACCAGTTTTGCTATTTCAGATGGGTGTTATTTAGTCTTGTAATTACTGGCAGACCTCTTCAGACCTAAAGTATTGTGTCAGTCTATTCATGCCTATTTACATCAGCTGAAGGCTCAACTCAGAAGATTTAATGTAAAAGTGGGAAGCCTTGCAATACCACGAGATAAGATAATACTCTGCGAAAAGCAAATCTTTTCTACATTAGCACCATAAACAAAACAGAGAGATTTGAGTGTGATGAATGAACTGATGTAAGAAAATGTTCTTTGTCTGATTTCACTGGAAGAGCTCTGTGTGGAACAGAGGAAGTGAAGCATTCAGGGTTAAAAATGTTTGAGGAAGTGGCATGAATTATAGAACATTCAAAACAATGGGAGATTATTTCAGAGGAAAAAAAGACTAACGAAGAGGTATACAGATTATTCAAAATACTTCTCTTGGAAGCAGATAATTTGCTTCTCTATCACATAAGAATGACTGGCTCTCATTTTACTTCAAACAGCCTGAGTAGGACTGTTTATAATTCCATGAGTAGGCTTAGTCTTCTCAGATCTTGCTTCTTTCTCTCCACTACACACATTTTCTTAACAGTCTTATCCCCATATGCCTTTTTGGGGTGCTATGCTATGATTCAGTTGGGTATATCCCTCTGGGTGCCTGCTTTTTTACACAGCAAGCCGACTAATCTTGGTACCTCCTGCTTCTGTGAATAGCATTAGTACACCAAGACACAGGAAGATCTTCTTCCAGGCAAGGTAGAATTTACTTTACCTGAAGGAACAGAGCAGACATGGGAATGGTCTCATTGCAAGAGGCCTCTCTGCCCAAGATATGCCTTGAGCTTGGCATTCCCTGCCTTCTCTTATGTGGGCTGGTCTCAAACTTGGCATGCCTGAATCTTTCGGAGATGAAGTTGCAGTTTCTTTGGCTTTCAATCTCTGTGCTTGACACAGCTGGCAGCTCCCTTGACCTCTTTCTGCCAGGGCATTTATGCCCTGGTATAATGAACAGGGTTTATTGGTTTAAGGGACACAGCTTTAGTAAAACAAAATCTGCTAAATTTACTGTCATGTGGAAGAAGCAACTCCCTGTAATGGCCCATTGTCCCAGATGCCTTTGAGATGCATAGCTGAAACTTTTCTATCCCTGAAGCTTTTGCTTCATTTTCCACTTTGGCAAACAACGTTACTCAAGAAAAATAACACCAACATTTAATCACAGTGATTTTTAAAAGCTTGAGCCAGATTTTCAGTTGGTGTCAATCAGGCCAGCTCTCTTCACTTCAAGGGAAATTTGCTAATTTACACAAGCTGATGGTATAGTCTACATTCTTCAAAAACAAACAGAAAGTAAACATTGCCAAAGCTTCTTAAAAGGACATCTAATTTGGATTCATAGCCTGTCGCCTCCATAAACTCATACAACAAAGCATGCATGATTTCCTGTTCCCAGGCTCATTTCCTGGTCAACAACACAAAATGGTAATACAGGAAGCAAACAAGACTTTCTTTAAATTGATGGTATTTTTAAAAATGTACTACTATTGAAATAAATGTTTCATAAATACCTGGTTATACAATGGAGCATATCTCTTCCAGCATGAAGATTTCAGGAAACAAAGCAGGAGAGAATTGGATTTGCTGCATGGGACAGAAACTCTAGCCTGCACCGCAAAGCAATTTTACTGTCATTAATTTTCTTTGACTGTGAGAGAGGAGCTCTTTTGGCAACCCCTGCAGAGCCCTCAGCACACAGCCTATTTATGCGGGCTGAACGCAGAGCCAGAATTTAACCTAAGCACAGTAAAAATAATGGATAATGTAAAAAGCCAGCTGTTTAGAGCAGTCTCACACAAACTAATACATACTTGTTTTTATAGGCATAGGGGACTCATGTTGAATTAGTTCTAGGTGAATTTTTGCCTGGCCCCAAAAGCATCCCAAATCCCATGGGAGTGCTCTGATTTTTCCTCTGCATCTAGTGAATATTTATGGGGACTGAACAAGCACTTCTTTAAATTAGTTGTGTGGATTTACTCTCTGCTATTATTAGGTGGAATATAGATTACATCCTATGATTATGTATGGCATTGCAAAATCTAAACCTCTCATCGTTAGCACTGCTTCAAGAAAACTCAGAGGGCAAAATATACACACCTTTTGTTTTCTGTTAATCAGGACAAAAATCTAATGATGCAAAGGTTCCAAAGTGAACCTTAAGGAGCAACAATGGCATTTTTTTTATTAAATAGGTACTCATATGTGTTTGTTGGTATATTGCAACCTGTACATTTACGGACAAATTTTCTAAAAAGTCTGATTTCTGGACTACAGGGCTAGAAACTACAGATGAGGACATAATACCAGAATAAAACAACACCTAATGCACCTAGTCCTTTGGAAAATCTGTCCCTTGTAGAAGGCACTAGATGAGATTAGAGGTCTTTTGAAAATCTAGCCATTATAATACATCCTTCTGGGAAAAAAAATAGCTACACCAAATCATGAACATATTTAAACTGCTGTAATGAAACTAACAGTGTGATAGTCATATTTTTTCCTGTTCATTTCCATCAGCCTTTCTTGATTGTACAATTTTTATTGGTAATAGCAAACCAGTATATGTATATCTATGCAGAAAATATTTAGGGGTGGGGAAAGGAGGAGGATAAGAGAAAAAGCGAAAAAAAGAAATATATCTTTTATATACTAGCAGCATTATTTCTATATTAAAAGATGTGTGACAATTGTTGCACTTTATATTTTTGTGAATTGCCCACAAACTGATTGTGATTTTCTGTAACTGTGGTTGTTACTCTAAAGAATTCTCCCAGTATTTTGTGAACAAATTTTGGTTTTTCTGTTTTTTCCAACCCTTCACTGTATCTTTACTCTGCAACTACCTTTCAAAGAGACAACAGAAAAGGAGAATAGTGAGGAGTCCTGAGTACTGCTGTACATACATGAATAACCTTCACAGAATGTTGACCTGATACTTGAGGTGAATTTTTATTTCTCAAAGTTACAAAGGTCAGGAAAATGCAGCATGCCAGTGAAACTCAGGCTAACACTTGACATCAGGAGTTACCTCACACTGCATTATAACACCTGGCATGTGTGGCTTAGAAGAAAAGAGCACTCCACATCTCCCCAAGAACTGGTGTGTGGGACAGGGCTAGGTAGCCAGTAGGCTGATTTCATAGGACTCTTCTCAGCCAGGAACAGCATGTCTATGGTTATGCCAGTCACCCTTAACGCCAGGCAGAAATGATGGTACAAGGAAATATGAATGCTACAATCCAAAGATGAACAAAGTAGTTGACAGACTGAGAGACAGATATGCAAAAATTGAAAGAAAACCAAAAGAATTTGTGGTTCTCTATACTTTTGATCAGTTCCAGGAGGCTGTCCATTAATTTCATGAAGCTGAAAGACTGTCAGCCTTTTTCTGTGGCTCTCACAGATGGGTTTTATGCAAAATTTTACCTCTGGGCATTGCTTTTCCTGAGTGCAGCTTGCAGCTGGGAACCTGCCTCCCCTTTCTCTTTGGCTTTTGATTTTTCTTATTCCTTTCTTTCTGTTGCAGAGATTCATGCAACCTAATACTTGAGGTAGCTTAACACTTCTCTTAAGGATTATTGATTTTCCTCACCTGACTTCAGAAATGTTGCTGATCCTTGGGATCTGGATGACCAGAACCACTTTCTAATCAGACAGTAAATAAAATATGCTAACAATTGGCCTGGCATTTACTTCTTTGAAATCAAACCATTTGACCACTGTAAAAAAAAATATATACTGTCATCTGCTGAGGTGGTTTTCAAATCTCAGTAATGACTTTGTACATGGACTACTATAATTCACATAAGCACTATTAACCATCACATTTCACAGAATCACAAAATAGTTGAGGTGGGAAGGGACCTCTGGAGGTCATATGGTCCACCCCCCCTACTCAAGCAGGGCCATCTAGAGCTGGTTGCCCAGGACCATGTCCAGATAGCTTTTGAGCGTCTCCAAGGATGGAGACTCCACAACCTCTGAGGGCAACCTGTGCCAGTGCTCAGTCATTTAATGCAAACATACGATGGAAAACAATGTAAACAGGACACCACTACTTTCAAGAGGAAGAAAACATTATAAAACATTCTGAGGTGCTGGTTGGTTTCTGGTGTACCACCCCAAATTACAAGATCTTTCTTTTTTTCCTAACTGTACCAAAGTAGGCTGCACCAATCCAAGGATGCCATACAGTTGACATAAAGCAAGGTGAAAACAAGACTTCCAAATCTGAAGGCAAAGCAAAGATGACATTTATGATACTTTTACCCAATTTATGACTCAGTTTCTCTGTATTTGGGGTATGGCCAAAAATTTGACTCATATATTTTTTATCTTGAAAAATAATCCTGTATTTTTTCATGATGTCTTTTGCTATTAACATAATTTCCTTCCCCCCTGTCATGGTTTAACCTGGCAGGCAGCTAAACACCACACAGCTGTTCGCTCACTCCCCTGCAGTGGGATGGGGGAGAGAATCGGAAAAAAGGTAAAACTCGTGGGTTCAAATAAAGACAATTTAATAGGACAGAAAAGGAAGGGAAAATAATAATAATGATAAAAGGATATACAAAACAAGTGATGCACAATGCAATTGCTCATCACCCGCTGACCGATGCCCAGCCAGTTCTCAAGCAACGGCTGTGCCCCCCCAGCCAACCCCCCCAGTTTTTGTTCAGCATGACGTCATATGGTATGGAATATCCCTTTGGCCAGTTTGGGTCAGCTGTCCTGGCTGTGTCCCCTCTCAGCTTCTTGTGCACCTCCAGCATCCTCACTGGCAGCCCAGTATGAGAAGCTGAAAAGTCCTTGATTTAGTGTAAGCACTGCTTAGCAACAACTAAAACATCAGTGTGTTATCAACATTATTCTCATCCTGAATCCAAAACACAGTACTATACCAGCTACTATGAAGAAATTTAACTCTATCCCAGCCAAAACCAGGACACCCTCCCATTGTCTAATATTTTACTTCTTGTTTCATTTATTGCTCAAACTTTCCCAATGCTGCCACAATGAGATGAAAGACCTTCTTTAATACCAAAAAAATACATACACATTAACCCACTGAACTTTCCTGACTCTACTGGTGGTATCCTCTCCAGGAAATTGTCTCGTGTTCGCTATGGCCTCCACACCCTTAAAAAAAAAGTAAACTGATTTGGATTTCTTTTATTTTTTCATTGTTGTTTTTGTTTTTGTTTTGTTTGTTTGTTTTGTCTTGCTTTTCCCTTAGATGCTTTCCAGCACATCCTTCTAAATTATTCCCAGGATTCTTCCTTCCAAAATTTAGTAAACTATATAGTTTCAATTTCCTGTGAATTGATTTGTTGCCGCTGAAGTCTCTCAGTGGACATATGGAGCAGGATATCATGTTTTCTTTTTCTGGCTGCCTTTTCCTTACTGGATTTGAAAAGTGGTTAAATAGTTACCTTTTTTACTGACTACTGAGAATAAAAATAGAAATTGATAGAAAGACTATCAAAATAGTGCAAAATATCAAAAATATCTCTCTTTTTATGCCTTTCTTCTTCTTCTTGGCTTGTTTTGGTTTTTTGGTTTTCTTTTTTTTAGCAGGAGGAACTTGGGGGAATGAATTAATTAAAGCAGTTTTCTTGAAGGGGTTGCAGCGTTTTGAGTCAAATGATGGATTCAGTGAGTTTGAAATCTCCTCCAACATGCTAGGAATTTAAAGCAGAAAATCTTATGCTACATTTACACTGAATTTCTTGTGGCTGGGTCAGAGAAGGCTTGTGATGAAATTTGCCAGTTGTCCATACTGTTTGCCCGTATGGGAACCCTTTTAAAACAGCTCTAGCTTTTATTTCCTGGGGCAAAACTCAGTGGGAATCTGGAGGGTAGAATTCACTTCAGGGCACCTCCACATACTCTGACTGGTCAGTCCTCCCCCATGTATCCCATCCATTTTTGTGCTATTAATCACAGGACTGATATCAGCCAGACAAAATAGTCTGAGTAAAGGAAGGGAGTTATTCTTGTATTTCTGCCTTCTGTGATACTGCCTGCTTCTACAGGATGCCCTGGAAAGACAAATGGGATTTACAGGAAGCCTGAGTTTAGAGTTTTAGACTGCCAAAAAGACAATGCAGTTGCAAACAGGCTGCTAGGTACAGTGCAGATGTAGCCTACTGATGTACATCAGGGTGTGAATATAGAGCACTTAAGGCCTCATTTCATTTTGGGTAGGCTGAGGCTTGTTGAATCATAGTGACTTACATAATTGCAACATTATTTCAGATTGGAAGTATAGTTTGGTTCATGATGCTGATCCTATTCTTACAAGCAATACTTGAAACTGGTAGTTTTCATTTGTTGGTTCTTGCAAATTTTATCCTTTGATTTCTGGTATCTGGCAGTTGCCTTAAAATTTTGCTTCCTGGAGTCATGTGAATTTGAAAAATTCAAAGTTCATTTAATGAAAAAAGTTGTGACAAGAAGACATTGCAATAAAGATCTGCCCTTTTGGATATGTATAAATGATAAAAATCTAACAGATGTTAGAGATCAATCTGCCCATTGAGGGTCTAATTTTCCTTTTCTTAACACTGATGTGTTTCGACAGAGTACTGATTTTCACAGGAGTGAGCAGGGTAAATTAGGTCCTAGAAATTCGACTAGAGATTCCTCCTTTATCACAAATGTTTGTATTCATTACTCAGAATATGACTATTATGATTTATTGGGTTGCCTTGTCTTTTTCATATTGGTGATGAAAATAAGTATAGAAAAAAACCCTACATTTCACATTAGTGAGAGAAGCCTTATGGAACCCTAGATGGAGCAGAGCCATAGTGCACTCTACACATTTTGAGCAGTAAGACAATCCACAGAAAGCTCACAATCTAGGATTTAAAAATAAAGTAGCCATATAAAAAAAGAAATAGTTATGGAACTTTCTAATAGCTCTTAGGATCCCTTTCAAGAATCCCTTTCAATTTGCTTTTAATGTAGAGCTATGTGACCATTTCCAACATTTTCATGCAAGTATATATTTTGAATAATGGTTCATCTCTGAGAGACAAAAATTATCCTGCTTGAGAAAAAAGTAGGAGCTCATGATCAATTTTGAAATAGAATTTACTTCTTTTCCTTTTCATTACTGACTATATTCCCATACCAACATTTGCTTTTTCTAAAATATCATCACCCACAGAGTCTTTTGTCCACATCTTATTGTTTAACACCCTCAATATTTGGAGGCTCCTGAAGGGGTAGTTTAAATTGCATATGATTATTTCTATCCCTATAGGCAATGTTTCCTTTTTATTCAGATGTATAAGCAATCCAATTTAATTTTGATTTTGCTGTTGCCAGGCTCAGTGAAAATAGAATCAAAACAACAAAGTTTGTATACACAGCAAAAATAGCCTTATTAATATGAGAGGTAAAAGCAAGTAAGCATATTTGAATGTAGGCACGATAATTTGTCAATACAGCAAGATGAATCTCTAATAATATTTGAGGAAAAAAAAAGGTATGGTTGCCTTTGTAATAAACTTTATAAAAATCTTAAATTTTATACAGAACAAAAAGAAATCTGCAGTTGCTGTATAAACTACTGGTTGCTATTGAAAAAAAAAAGTTATTGAAATCAAAATAGCAGTTTGACTGGAACTTGTCTGAGCAAAGTTTTATGGGCTACAACAATACATTTATATTGATGTATTTGAACTACTAATATCTCAATATAGTTCTCCCACCCTTATCTGAGAAAGAGATTTGTGGTTTTGGTATAATTCAAATTACCTTCAATAACTTTAAAAGATTCAATAACTTTAAAGATGTTTGGACAGGAATAAGTATTCCCATCAGGTGTGTCATTTGAAGACACACCTTTTCTTATATTAGCATAACTCCCCCAGTTAGAAAAGACATCCTACACTGGTGGTGGATAAAAAGGCTGTCATTCATATTCATCAGTCCCTTCTATCAAATCAGTTGGAGTTCATCAACATCTGGACTTTTAGACTGTTGGGCACCCTGCAGACCAGAAGGTCCCTTGGCCCAGGGGACTGGGGGTAGCGGGGGCTCCCTGGGGCAGCAGGGCAGGGCCTAGAAGCCCAGCCAGGAGCAGGGCAGCTGGGGGGCACAGGGACAGCCCCAGCCCCAGCCCCAGGCATCGAGCACCTCTCTGGGCATGGGGATGGGCCAAGGCCGGGCTGGGACATGGGCCTGCGGGTGGGCCCAGCTCAGCAGGGCTCATGGCCAGGCAGGTCAGGGCTATGGGGAGCTGGAGACCGGCCCCACCGTGTGACTTCTCATCAGGCATTATGAGGTTGGGTATAGTAACAGTGTGGTTACAAAGCTTCTTGCCCCATGCCAGCTTTTATGCTGTATGACCAGAGCACAGGTGCAATGATCTCGAAGCTGTTTACAAAAAGATCACAGCTGTGTGATGGTGCCCTAAAGGCTACGGTAAGATGGAGGACCAAGAAAAGGCAACAAGCTGATGGGTAGCTGCAGCAGTTTCAAAATGCATCAGTTTTATAGCTGAATTAATTTTTTTTCTACCACAAGAAAGTTTTTAGTAAAGGTTACTCAGTAAAAATTAGTGCAGTGCCTTTGGAGATAGACTTTTCCCATTCTGTCTGCTATGGTTTCTACAGAATGTCATTTTACAACAAAGTCCCTTGAAAAGTCTTTTTGTTCCAAAACTGAACCAAGTATGTTACTAAAATTTACATATACTTCATGTAAGACTAAGAAAATAGTTCCATATATAAAGCTACACTTCTTTCCTTCCTTTCTCTTTTCTTCATTCTATCTATGCTCTAGCCTCATATGACTTATGGCAGTAAAAATAGGGAGGATACATATCATGACAAAAATTTGGTAGTCCTGTTTTGCAGAATGCATTGTGCCATGAGAGATGCAATTACTTATTTGAATGTAAAAATGTTAAGTATTACACTGGGTAGTTCTTCAGGAGAACCAATTACTGTCAATGTCATGTTCAGCTCGCAGAAGAGGTTTAATTTTTTAAATGCTCATTGAGTCCTCCCTCAATGTAAAGTTTTTCTTCTTAGTAAAGTTACTCTAAAAATGATTTTATCCTTTATGTTCTGGTCTTTAAAACAAAATAAAACAAACCCCTCTAATCCTGATGAAACTTCCATAAAAGGAACTATCAAATGACACTGAAGTAAATGGGAGACAAATTAGACACTTAACTAATAGTTTTTCTTTTTCCCTCTTTGGTACTTTGTCTATAACATACCCTATATAGATCTAAGGTTGGAGAGTGTCCATTAAGCAGGCATCCAGTTGCGTTCAGCTCTATTGCTCTGCACTTCCTAACAAGCCAGTTACTGAAAAATCATTGAAATTCCTGTCAGTTCCATAACCCTCTACAGACATGGGGCTGTACACTAAGCATTTAACATGATCTTCTGGAAAGAAGAGTCAATAATATTGTCACACACATTCATTTTGTTATAGTAGGGTTGGCTATCAACCGTGAAACACATAATTAAGAACCATTTTTCAGGAGTAAATCTCCTTGCAGTCTAGCAAATAAGCATACTGGCTGTTTACTATGTTCAGTGCTTATTTCAGAGAACTTTTAGAGACAAATGCCAAGCATGCAATACTGTTAGTAAGACCTCTTTGTGATATAAGTTTATTTAGAAGTCATGAACAGGCTTCTTATTTAATGGACAAGGTCTTTGGGAGTTAGTTAATAGTACAGCAGTTACTGCATTTAGTTCAAATATTTTTGAGTGGTCCAGGGTGGCAGTCACATTACTAAATTGGCCCTTTAAACAGTGACGTGAATATTTGGGGTGGGGGTAGTTGTGGGGAGTTGATTCCCCTGAGAAGTTTTAGTGGTGAGTTAGCACTAGTTAATGGAAATGCACCAGCTAGGAAGCTGATCCTTGCTTTTGATCAAGACACTGACACCAATTTAAACTCTTAGCGAAAGATACAGAATCTTACATTTTCTGAATGAATTGTCTAAAATGAGGTATTTGAATCCATACTTGGGCAACTGAGTGATTAATGCAACATTCACAGCTGTTGAGCACTGAGGGTTCTTTGTGAATTTTAGTTTTGATGAGAACATGAATAAAGAGTAAGTAAATCTAAATAAACATTTTTTTTCTTTGATTTTTGTAATTTATTTTTGTTTTGTATTTGTCATGGTTTAACCCCAGCTAAGCACCACACAGCCTCCAGTGGGATGGGGAAGAAAATCGGAAGGGTAAAAGTGAGAAAAATCGTGGGTTGAGATGAAGACAGTTTAATAGGGAAAGCAAAAGCCACGCACGCAAGCAAAGCAAACCAAGGAATTCATTCACTGCTTCCCATCAGTAGGCAGGTGTTTGGCCATCTCCAGGAAAGCAGGGCTCCATCATGCGTAACTGTTACTTGAGAAGACAAATGCCAAAACTCTGAATGCCCCCCCCTTCCTCCTTCTTCCCCCAGCTTTATATGCTGAACATGACAACATATGGTGTGGAATATCCCTTTGGTCAGCTGGGGTCAGCTGTCCCAGCTGTGTCCCCTCCCAACTTCTTGTGTACACCCAGCCTACTCGCTGGTGGGGTGGTGTGAGGGGCAGAAAAGGCCTTGACTCTGTGTAAGCACTGCTCAGCAATAACTAAAACATCCCTGCGTTATCAACACTGTTTTAATCACAAATCCAAAACGTAAATCCATAGAAGCTACTATGAAGAAATTTAACTCTATCCCAGCCAAAACCAGTACATTCTCCACCCCTTATTCCATACCATTTACGTCACGCTCAGGTCCCATGCTATCCAATACATCCTCATTAACCACCATCCCCCTTCCTGTCCTTTGATATATACACAGATATCATTCCCTCAGTCTATGGACCATCACTGTGAAATGTCCGTGAAATGTCCGTAAAATGTCCAGAAATGTCCATAAAATGTCCTTTGAGGGTTTCTTTAGTCCATGACTTCGGGCTCCATCTGTTATGGTTGTCACTCAGGACAGGAGAGGTGGTGTGTTGCGTGGAGTTACTGGGCACCAAAGCCAGCTCGGGTCGGGTCACTGCTGCACTTGCACTGCTTCTTGTGAGGCTCATCCTCTATTGGTGCCTACTACGTTCTGGCCACCCAACTCATAGGCTCTACACTAAAATTTCACAAAAACAAAATTCTTGCCTAGGAGACAGTAGAACTTGACCACAAAAATAGATATTTCTCTATCCATGCAAAAAGGACAAATATTTATTCTTAATCTCTCAGACCTCTTTTTCACACTTGATTATAGAGTTGATTATGGAAGAATGCTGGCATTCCAGAATGAATTATTTATGCAATGTGTTATGATAGTTTGAGTTTTTATAAAAGCAATGTGCACAAAGGGCATATCTACATTAGTCATAGAGTGCAGAGGAGGGTTATTTTTGGTGTGAATTTGCCTTACACCTACACTTGGAGTCTTTCTGTATACACTGAAGTGCATTACTGGTGCTCTGAAGATGCACCCTCTGATGGAGCCAAGGTTGAAGCCATGCACCTTAGTGCTATCTAGAATGCCCTGCTTGCAATGTGTACAT
Organism: Phoebastria nigripes; assembly: GCA_035582835.1. NCBI lineage: Eukaryota > Metazoa > Chordata > Aves > Procellariiformes > Diomedeidae > Phoebastria > Phoebastria nigripes. Next base: position 362,627 of record JAYKAV010003255.1, on the reverse strand, counting down.
AAAGTTTTTCAGCTATTTTCTCATTATTGACATATGGTGTGAACTAGAACTAGCAAATGACATAAACTTCCTTGCTGGTAAAAATGTGATGTAGACATTTGGTCCTGAAACCATAACAGATCACAGGAAATCAAACCTGATGTCCTGCACCATTTGGAAAGGGAGACATATCTGAAGAGTACCAATGGGGAATATCTCTTCCGTCATTCATCACTTCATATGAGCATCCATTTCCTTCCTTGAAGACTTTTCAATAAAGTTACATGTCCAATGTTCAATTGATCATGTGCTACTGTTAAAAAGGTCCATCATATTGGATTGCTGTACTACAACCACATGACCACTTGCAAAGATAAAGTCAATTCCTGCATGAAACTAGCAACTGACACTGACCCCAAGCAAGACAGAAGTAAAACTCAAGATCAAAGGAAAGTAAGTTCAAATTATTCATATTTGAGTCGGCAATTCTTTCTAACCTGATAAGAGAGGACCAGGCCTCAGTTTCCCATTCTGCATCTTTGCAAAGGATTACAGAAATCCAGGAAAATCAACTTCAGGTATAAACACTTTAGGATTTGGAAAACTCCAGCTATTGTGAATGCCGCTACATGTGAAGCAAAGAATAATACAGAAAGTACATCATACTCATCCTCTGCTTCCTATACTGGTTGCAGTATTTTTAATCAGGTTTATAAAACCTGATATGTATATGTTTGTCTATAAATCCAAGACAACTTTCCCCTGGAAAGGCACTTCCAAAGCACACCAAAACAAAAATGCTACTGTAATAAGAAACTCCATTTCTCTCTTCGGGGAGAATGAAAGAACATATAACACAAAACAGATGTTAATCATAGCAGATGCTGATTGTATCACTTAATCCACAACTGGAAGATACTTGGATACAATGGGCAGGGCATCATTATAGAACCTGTTTGAAACAGAACAGAAATAAAAGAATTAATCAGGTAGAATTCACATTTCTTAGATGCACACAGAAGATGACTGAGAATTGTTTATTTTGTGGGTTTTGTGCAATTTTGTTCAGAAACCACCCTTGAACACTAACCATCATTGTTTATGACTCACACTTTGCCATGTAATTTTTAATAGCCTCTGCTCTTGTTTTGTCAACAGCTTCATTTAGTAGCTGCCTCATTACTTTTCAAATTACAGGAGAAAGTAATTCAATTTAATGAAAGCTACTAGCACTTTGAAGTTAATATTGATGTAAAGCTGCAGGGGAAAAGTAGCTAAATTTAATAAAAGCAGCAGTTTCTAAATTAAGCTCTGTGGCATCTATGCTTTTAAACTGTGTTATGCTTGTTGTAGATGTAAAATCAGAGATGTTTTTCAAGTACACACCTGGATGCCAGCTCTGGAATAGAAAAATTCTGAACAAGGCACAGCAGTGCTGGTTTTTCTGGGTGAAGATTCTAGATGGGATTTAGTTCATCTGTAAAACTTGTATTTTATAATAATATAATTGCTAGTACAAAAGGCCAAAATTGCCTCCAGGTGAAATTCACCCCTGTTTAGACACCAAGTGTGAAGACTGTATTGCTTGCAGTACTGGGCTTAATAAGCAATGCAATCATCTGTAGTCCTTTTATTGTCCCTTGAAGAAAGGTGAGCAGTGTTAGCAGAATTCACTTCACTGCGGTTATTGAACATTTTGATTGGAGAGGACAATCAAACCGTAAAACTTTGCCTTTGCCTCCTGCCCTTCTTATAATAATGAAATATATACTAAAACATCATTGAAATCTTATTCATTCCATAAGAGAAATGAAAGGACTCTTATACAAAACTCCCTTCATGAATCTACTTTGCCCCTTCACATGCTGTGGCTAAGGTTAAAGGATATAACAAGTATTATGATTCAATGCCCAACACTGACAATTTTACAAAAGCAGTCTTCCACACCATTTTATGTATTTCTTTGACTATGAGCAAACAGATTCTAGGGTAGGAAAGAAAAGTTATAAGAAATATATTTTTAAAACCCTATTTATTTAAGTGCCCTCTGTGAGACTTATATTACTCTGCATACGTCTCAGCATAAATCCTTACCTAGTGATTTCTTGCATGCCTGTTTATATGCTTTTATATAAACAAAAAAAAAGCTAAACCACGTTTTTATTTCAAAATATTTTTTCTTATTTGTGGATGGGAGACAGAGGAAGAAATCCTTCAGCTTCTGTCATTATTTCATCTGCCTGTTTCTGACATTTTTATACCATCTGTTCCTTGGGAGACTGCCTTTGCCTCTTATTTTGTACTGCTGGTAAAGACTCATAAGTTCTGTTCTTAAACCACAGCAGTTGTTTTCTTTTCTGTATTCTCTTAGGATGATTTAGTGTATATTTTAAATGAGTGTGTCGCAAAATCAATTTAGATTTGTGCGTGAAAGTCACCCTTACCTACAAGGGTGTGAGTGTCCAAAGCCACTTACATTGTATTATCAGTTCTTAGGTGGGGCTTAAGTGTTTCTTTGGTCTTATACTAATTTGGCACAGTGATGAATGTTGACATAATTCTAGGCAACCAATTCCTTTTGTATATCTACACCCTCATACAAATTCTCTATACCAATGGATAATAATATTGACTTAAATTTCATTCTTAACTAATTTTAAGTGAAGAATATTTATGTTACAAACTGTTCACAGTTTTGACCATGTAAGAAAAAAAACTATAGTATGTACTGCAATTAAAAAGAATGTGTTTAAAAACCTGATGTATGATGTAGATGTTGTTATTTTCATATTAGAACTCCCTCCACATACATGTAATGGAGAAATAATTCAGAGAACTGCAATTCATTCTGAACTTTTTTTTACAAGTTCTGGTTTCTCTTTTAATTTCCTCAAAATAGTTTTTAATTACTTTGGGCATAAAATAATTCTAAAAACCCAACACTTATATCAAGCCATACATTTCATATTATGTTTGAAAACATGCTCAGTAATCGCAGTAAGAGAAATACTTATTATGTCTTTTAAGACTTTTGCAATCAGTTAACCAAATGACAATTTATTAATCTTCACATAGTTGGCTTGAGATTGGTATTCATTTGATTTAGCATTACAATTCCAAAGGTATGCAATTTCCATTGTCCAGAAAGATGTATTGGTCTGTACCATTTTATTTCTTTAGATACTCAGAACAAGAACGTGAAAGAAACTTAAGTCTGGCAAAATCTAGATGCATTGAAGAACGCTGTACAACCATGTAACCAACTGAACATACAAATCAGTACCAACTGCACATGCACTTTCTTAGAACACCTGTACCAACATATCAATATGAAACTTTGCAAGAGCAATGTGAGATGCTCCCTTTGAAAGTCTGTCTTATGTACATGTACTGTGCATATAATTTGTGACTTTACTGGAAGGTTGTTTCAGTCAAAATACCCAGGGTCTGAGGCTTCTTTTCTCTCAGTATCTGAACAAGGACGGTGAAGCTAGCTCAGATACGTATAGGTAAGATGCAGAATTACATTCAAATTACAATAGACATGTAATCAAAAGGGCTTAACAGGTTTATCTAGTGTTTGAAGTCTCCTTTAAAATTGTCCATTACCAATTCCCTCTGACAGAATGCAGACGTTTTCCCCTGTACCTTTTCCCACATTGGTTTCTCAACTCAGACCTTGTTGTCTGGCTGCCAGGGAAAGGCAATCATTATGCCAAGCAAATCCTCTCTTTCCTTGTGCACTGGGCAAATCTGTGACAGACGAACGCTTCAGGACATCTATATAAAAGTTGTGATGAGCCGGAACAGGAAAGAGTGGAGAAGTGTTCAAGTAAGTCCAAAAGATTTATTTGCTCAAGTACAAGCAGGTATGAGATTTGGATTTTCTCTAAGCAGTTATTTTTAGCACATCAAAATAAGATTAATATAATATAACTGATAATAACATGGATGAGTATCAAAGAACAAGTCCTGAAACAGGTCCACTAATTTTCCACTCACGGAAGATGATCCAAATTAATGATTAATTAAATATCCAATTAATTTCCACTAGAATAAGAAAGTAGATCTCTCCAGTGACCCTGACTGCTATTGGCAAGTTCAGGAGAAAAATTCCTTGAGAGAGGGCAGAAGAATAGAAGTCTCCAGAGCTCACAGACGGAGGAGCTAAACCTGCTGGTTGGCTTTCCTGGTTTTAATATTCAAGTATAGATTTATTTATTGTTCATAGTGTATCTGTTTCTACAAATTTAATTTTGAAGAAGATACACAGAAACCTAGTAGCTTCCCCCAGATCGCAGTGTCCCCACTTGCTAGCACCTGGGGATACAAGTCCCCCAGGCTGCAGCCCCACTTCAGTTGCTGGTACTCAGACCTCCTCACAAATACACACACACACCCCCTCACGCACACCGCGGGTCCCTCCAGCAACTGGCCTTAGACACCCAGTCTACCCAGTAGCCAGTCTTGGATTCCCTGGCCTTCAGTTGCACACACACACACACAGACATGCACATGGCGCTCTCAGTCGATCCCCAGACCCACAGTCTCCCCAGCAGCTGCCTTGGACCTCCTAGTCCCTCTCATAGTGCTTCAGCCTGGCTCCCAAGCCTCCTTGCCTGCTCACCAGCTAGTCCAGCGTGTCTCGCTAGTGATCACACACTGACAATGTACCCACACAATGCACACACACTCCGCTCTCTCCGGTTACTGGCACCCCAGACACATGGGCCCAAAACACCGTGATCTCTCCCTTTTCCCACCTTTGGTTCCTCCCCTAACCATCCCACAATAAGCCTTGTGCAATCCCAAAATGCTCTTCCTGGCATCTCACAAAATGTCCCGCACGCCCCAGGTCTCTCATAACCCGCCACAGTCATAGGGTGCTCTGGAGAGCCTTTCGGTTGACTGCTGGTACTGGGTGTCCCCCCGGCCCATGGGGCTGAGGCTCCCCTGGGACAGCCCTGGGGAGGGCGGGCAGGGGCTGGCGTCTCTGACACAGTTATTGGGTTTCCCCCGCCTGCCACTGTGCCTCTGGGATCCTCTGTGTGTGTGGAGGTGGGCTTTTAATCACATAAACTAACACCGGTTATTTTAAAATACCTTGTATAAATTAAAATACACTTAATTCAGAACTAAGTGCTTCAGAATATCATCTGCTGTCTGAACTGGCTTCAGACACGATACAATTTGGACACACAGCTGAGACGAAACCAGAGATCAATCTCAGCCACTTGTATACGTTTTCTAGTATACTTAGCCCATACCGTTAACAGCCTCCTTTAGAAGAAGAACTGTTTGTTTGGGTATTTTTCCTCTTATTCTTTCTTTTCTTCTTTTCTTCAGCTGGCAGAACACAATGTCCCTGTACTGCTCATCATATATATATGAAACATACCATGTAGAATCAATAACTTCAAAAATTTAAAAAACCAAATAATTTGCTATTTTTTTTTATTAAATGGGACTTAGCTTTAGGAGTTGATTCAGCTGTATGTTTGTGCTTAGGGTGGAAATACACAACAGGAAACAAAAAGAAGGAACTGATCAGTGACTTCACACGTGAAAAATTGCTTGATGTTCCTAAATCTGAATTGCCTCAAAGTGTCCCACATGTTACTTGTGTGAAATACTTTTAAAAATATTTAGCAAGTATACTTCACTAAAGTATTTTAGTAATCATACCTGAGAATATCAGTAATGCTACCTTTCTTTTTTTGTGTGACAACTTTGAGATTAAGGGACCTCAAAATGTTCTGCAAATTAGATTACTAGCAAAGTGTCCATATTAAAGTGTGACACAGGAGGAAAGTAGTGCACTTAGGACTAGAACCACCTTTCCTGAGTCCCAGCCTATTATGCTATTCCCAAAGCTTGGCTGGTTTTCCATGCTAGTATGAGGCTTGATACTTCTTGCTAGTCACATGTGATTGAGTGTCATATTGCCCACCTAGCAGTTTCAAGGACCAGAAAAGTGGCATGGTAGTGAAAGGTTTTCTTTCAACCCATCCTTTTTCTATATTTAATCTATCTAAAAATATATGAAATTCTTTTTAGTTCTTTATTTTTAGCTAATAATGCTGGAGCATTTTGTTAACGTTTTTTAAAGAATTTTTTTCAATTTATTCTTTTAAAAATTATTTATGTTTTCAAGCATAAATTACCTCTTTCACTTTTTTAATACCTTAGATGCCATTGTTGCTATAGAGTTAAAGCAACGTAGCTGATTATTTTCATATGGATTTGCTTATTTAATCCCCCATGGAAGGTGTGGCAAAGGTACATGATTGAGAGAGACACAAATTCCTCCCACTTCCTTGCTTGATCCAGCAGCAGAATAGTTCAGGCAGAAATTTTCCTGGATGGGTGATCTGCCAAATGTTTCCCCTCTTCAGAAGAATGTGTTGGCAAATCTTGGCTTACTCTATACAAATACGTTCCTGCTTGGTTTAATTCATGGAAATATCTCCCATTTTTCATGAAAAGGGGTTTGGCATGTCCCCTAAGACAGTGCTCTACACTGTCTACCAGTATGTGACTGGTAAGATTTCTTTCTGGATTCTACACGTAAACATAGTATTTGGAGTTTGTTCTCCACTGTGCTTTCAGAGAACAGTTATATGCTACATTTTCCTCAGTCTGCCTTCCAGCTCCCTTCCCCCAGAATACTGTCTTTTTAAAATCTACTTCATTAGAGAGATTCTGTTTATGCCCCAGTCCCACAAACAGGCTTTTCAGGTGTAAAGGGGAGTTGCATTTAATTCTGGTGGAAGGAACTGGAATCAAACAGATTTGAGAGGCAGATAGGACAGGGACAAAAACTTCCCAAAGCTGGCATGCCACTGTCAAAGACTTAGCATGTAATTCCACCTGGAATTACTCAGGAATGTTAGGGTATAAGCCTTAACCTTGTGCATTTATTCTCACGCTAACAGAGGTGTCAGTTACTAGGCCATGCTAGGAAGCACCCTGTATGAGAATTCAGTACATTTCAGGACTTGAATACTCAGTATTATTTCCTGAATTTCAAAAACAAAATAGGACTCTTTGTTAGTTCTTTCTTATTTATTTTTACACATCCTAATGGAAGCCTTTTCATAAGCAACAGCAGAATCGAAAGCCAGAAAAGGGCTCCATCAGTGAATCAAACAGCACTGTCATACAATGGAGCATTTAAAAACTGTCCTTTGACCCTTCTATTCAATAAGGTCTTCACTGATAGAAGGAGAGTTAGTCTGGATGATATTTAAAATAATTAGAACTTCTACTATTTTCAGAAGGGCTCTACTCTCTGCTGATCAGGTTTGGGGATTAACCAACTTAAAACAACTGCAGACTGCCTCTGCTTTTCACATCTATGTATGCAGGGAGAATAAATGGTTGTGCCATTTGAAGCTGCTGTTTGTCTTCTTCAGTCATCTGACAAATCCCCTTCTAAACTGAGTTGATACGGTGGCTTCAGTCTATCCCATTGTCTGTGTTTTTCCATTCAGGATCTCCTCTAATTTATGACACCATTTAATAATCAGTCTCTATTATGAACAATAATCTTATTGTGTGCTGCCAACTGTACACAAGGTCTTACGCAAGCTGTGTGCTGTTATCTCTACACAACTAGATGCCTTCCATTACTCATTCTATTCCCATTCAGGGAATAATCATCAATAGTAAAAACTTGCATTTTTAGACCAGAAGACTACCAAAGGCTTTAACTGCTTACTGGCTTGATCACTTTATCCAGACAGCTATGTGAACGCCTTTAACAGTACACAACAATGCTGAATTAAAACAGTGTACTCTGTTAGGTTTAGGTGGGCATGACGCATTACGTCACCAAGGATTTTGCGCTTACACTTAAAGCGTTTAGCCCCTCCAGCTTAGGAAAACAGGGTCAAACACACCACATATACAATGTAAAGACATTGCGAAAGTCAATAAAGTTATGATAGTTTACATCCCCTGAATATGTTGCCTAATTTGTCTCATTAGAAGGATCGGGGCACATCTAGATCAGTGTTACTTCCTGCCATATTGGGCCCCTAGTTTTACTAATCTGGAATCAAAATATTGTACAACATGCTGGACTCAGGTTTCAAATACTTTTCAAGTAAGTATTAATCAAAAAAGCCTCAAAGTTAGGAAATAACTAAGCCAAAATTAGGAGCTGAATGATAGTTGTTGAAAAAAATACAGATGCTTTCTTGAGAAAAATATTTGTTGTGTTTGATGATTGCAGATTGGTTTCATACCCAGACCTTTCCAGCTGAGTTTGAGGAGCTGGAAGAAGCAGAGCATTCACTATCTTCATTAAGAAAGCCATGAAACAGCAATTGGAGTCTATATCATTCTGTTTGTCCTTACGTCATGAAGAACTACCTCATGTCTGATGTCTTAGACACAAAACAGATAATCCTTATAATAATTATGTATTGGATGAAATTAAACCGACCCAAACTTATGTGTCTGTATGTAAACTTCTACATACATGCCAGGTCCCATTACAATCATCAGTATGTTTAACAGAGCCACAAAAGCAATTTAGTTCACCCCAAGTGCACACCTACTGGCCTGTTCCCAAGGAGTCTAATCATTCACTTTTTGTGACACTTATGATACCTTGGGCTTCCTGGGAATCCTGCCGAGGAGGTAGAGGGTCTCCCGTAACTTCTGTGTCTAATCTACCACTATGACCACTATTATATTGCTACATACTATGTAAACTATAAAGGTATTATATGCTATTATATACCAAATCGTATACGCTACTGAAAGTCTATACTATTTTTACTGGTGTAGCTACTGTGGGGCCAGGTCATGGGCTCTGGCACTGCTGTTCCTAACGGTTGGTAGGACTTTTCTCGATACTGCTGCCTTGGCAAAATTTTGGGAATAGCATTGTCCAGAGATTATTCCAAATAAGGGGTGAGAATAAGTCTGCCCTATCTTTTGAGAGGAAAGACATATAGATTTAGAAATCATATGAAACTATTTATACTCAGGCTGTGTTGTGCAACACACCCTCAGTGCTAGAGAATTCACCCTGGGTCCATGTTTATTTTACTAAGAAAAATGTTGCATTTGTGTCTTGTCTCTTTGAAGTCAGATTTAGATGTTCATTGAGGATGATCTAATCTTATCATGTCATCTTCTTCTAGCTGTTTCAGGTTATTAAATGAAAAGCATTGAATTGACATGGAGGAAAAACATGTTTGTAAGGGCAGGATCCTTGTAATGTCTCAGCATGTCTGTATTGCTGTCCAGAGAAAGGACCAGTCACCTACTGGAGGGTTTTGGAATAAAAGTTTAGCCATGTGTAACAAAAACCATTAATGCCCTTAAAGAAAACTCTGTACTATTCTGTACTATTGTCAGCTTCCACAGGAAAACCTGCCCGGAGCTTTTCAGTGCTTTAGGCTTTCTGAACTGGCCTAAACAAACATAATCGGCTAAGTTTCTAGCTTTATGTACCTGAAGATTTTTTTTTTTTAAATATCAGAAATATAGTATGTTGATATCACAGTTTGGTGTCTTCTAGTTTTGAAAGCTTGAACACAAGCAAATTTAATCTAAGCCTTCCTTATGCTTTCTTTCACTGATTGAGTCATTACTATATATACCACAAAGAATTTACCTGGTGCTTTTGCCAAGTTATAATTCTACATAGTCCCTATTGAATTTGCATTTAACGAATCATCCTGACACCGACCTAGTTAAGACATGATGCAATGACATGTGCGCTTTATTTCAGATATTCTGCCACTTAGCTATTTCTCTGAAGATTGGATTTATTGCTAATGCACCCAGGGCCCTCTGAAGACAGCCTAGGATTAATATTAACAAAAAACAAACACCGGATTATAATTTTTCTAAACAAGAAATCTGGCTAGGGACACTAGCATACTTGTTCCCTGAAATCACTTTAGTGTTACTGTTTATAAACGATTAAGACATTCAAGCATTTTGACCAAGGACTTCTATCAAACCCTGCTCCACCCTTCACATTCTATTTCTCATGAGTTGCCATACAATCAAAATTTTAACTAAAAATGGGTTAGTTAACCCACAACATAGGTTGTGTATCAGTCATTTAGTAGTTGACTTGTGTCATATTGCCTTGGATTAACCTTCACAGCCTTAATAGATTAACCATATAGATTAACCATATGAAACAGCTTTTCTGTTACCATTTTATAGGCATGGCATTCAGGGTGTTGTGCGGTACTTCCAGTAGAAAATCCAGTTGGCATTTGGGAATATTTCATAGCTTTTTCAGAGAAGCTGGCTTTCAGCAAACCTACAATAATCTCTTTTAGGGACTATTATCTCTCTCCCAATAAACTGAATGGGATATTTGCCAAGCATGTTTAAGTAGCTATAATGAAATATTACAATTCCTAGTAAGTAATTGAAATGTGTCCTGGGTCTAGGCAATTTTGCAAGACAATAGGAATTCAGCTGCAACAGATACAGTTTTAGCCATTTCCTCTGAACTCTCCAAAAAAAGTAGACATCCTGAATGAAATTCCAGCATTACAAATAGATCACATCTAATTATTAATTCGATGGCTGAGTTAGGTGTATTACTGTCTGGAGCTGATCTGTGAAAAAAGTTTGTCTGTTTGCTGGAAGCTTTGTTTTGTAACCTGTGATGTAGTGCCAGCCCTTGGCACGGAAGTGTGATCCTGATGCAGGCATGCTGATGTGTTTATATACCTATGAGAGCAGATAGTCCCAGACAGAGACAGCTTTAACTCTGTGAATACATTTTAATAAGGGTTTATTTCATAATAACTCTGGTCAGTGACTTCAGCAATGAGAAATACGTGTGTAATTCAGTGTTCATTCTTGATTGTTTTGTCTTTATTTAAATAATAAAAAAAAAAGCTTGCTGAAGTTTATAAATCTACTTAAAGCAGGCAGATATAAATATACTTGGCTCTGGTTTGTAAATAAAAAGGTAAACTATATGAGAGAAACACAAATGATCTAAGGCTGAGTGTCACATTTTGTTTTACATCACTTCAGAGAATAACCATTGTCTTTGGAAAGAAATAAGAGATTCTATTAATACACATTATATATTCTATTTCCAGTTCCTTTCCTCTAAATATTAATTAATATTCATTACATATCAGGAAACATCACTAAGAAATTAAGTATTACTACTGCAAGGAGCTGCTAAGGACTAGTTTCTTGAAAGTATTTGTATGACTAGTTCTTAGATAAGTGTTTAACTTCTATTGCTTCAGTTGGAAGTAGGCACTGTGTGTAGGTATTAGACCTCTAAACATCACTGAGGCTGAAGGCCTTTTGCAATTTATCTAGCAAGCTCATTGCAGACCATGGACATGTATTTTATTCCTAGCATATGAGTTAAACACTAGAACCGCTTTACACACCAAATACTAAAAAACAGCTGCATGTAAAAAAAATCACATGCATCCCTAGAGCATATGATATGTATATCATGCTTTCTCACGGATATTTTGAGAGAGTCATTCTCAAATAACTTTTCCATTTCATTTTAAAAATATTCTTACTCCAGGTCCTGTCCCAGAAAAGTACTGCCAGAATGATTTTTCTGGTGTCAAGAAATTAATGATAATTTGCCAGGACACACAATAAATTTCATTTTGCTAGAATCATTTAGGAGCAGCATTTGTAATGTGCTGTGTATGTAGCAATTAAGAGCCCTGAGGCAATTGAGGGGAAAAAAAACCCAACCCAACCCCAAAAAGGAAAAAAAAAAGACTTGCTTAGAGAGGACTTTGTGCACACAGTAAGAACAGAGGGAGCTGAAGCAGAAACATTGCCTAAGTTGTAGAGACCAACTCTGAGTAGCTTGACACCCAACCAAAGCTCTTTCAGCATGGTATTAATTAGCAACTCACTTAAGTAACAATGTACATGCTAGAAGCATTACATCATCTGAACTTGTCACTGGCTGTTGAGCAAATAGCTGTGAGGACCGGATACTATTGCATTACAATTTCTTTGAGTCCTTTCATAAAATCCCAGGCATGGATTTAACAGGGAAGCTAATGGGCTTTAGCTCCTTCTCCCCCTTCATCCTACCTCCTCTCCTCATTAAGAACACCGTTCCAGCGTACATTGAGTGTCAGGTGATGAGGGAAGCGGCGGCACTAACTCTGCATACAAATACCAAATTCTTTCCCATTTTCCTTGAAGCTAATAAAAGACTCCCACTGAAGCAAATGGGAGTTACATAAGAACCTTACACTCTGAAAGAGCAATTTATTCTAGACAATGAGCAATCATAAAATTATCAGTTCAGCAGTGTTTATGCACATGCTTGCCTTTAAGCAAAGGCATAAATACATTTCATTTTGTAAACCATTTAAGCATGTACCTTTTAAGACACTGGGCTTCAACATAACCTTTAGGCTCAAAGGTACTTTGCTGACCGGGTGCCACAAAGAACATTAATGAGTTTGTCTCCTGCAGACTTTCAATAAAGACATCCTGCTTCAGAGAAGATCTATTGAAACAAAAATGTAAATATGAAGCCTTTAGAATAGCTTTGTTCACTCAGTTGATGTGTTCATGGCAGGAATATGATCTACTAGGTTTGATAGGAAGCTGAAGATGATCTGTGTGGTATAGTCTATCTTTTTTTCTTTCTTTCTTTCTTTTTTTTTCCCAGGTGAAATTATCCTTGCATTTGTTCTATCAATAGAGAAGTTTGTAACTTCTTACTGAGAAATCCAGAAGGCTCATCTAGCATTTAACAGTGATGCAACTAGAGTACTTTCTTTGGAAAGTACTGTTTAAAGACTGTGAGAGAAAAAACACCACACCTGACGTCTGTGGAATGTAAAGTGCTATGATGGAGTTACCCAGGATTCTGCAAGGGTAAGTAATTTTCTGGACAGTCTATAGTATAATGATGATGATGTGAGGAGGCTATGGGCCTGCTTACGCTTGCTTTCTTTCTTAAGTAAAAAGCATCTGTGTTCAGAATTCCTGTCTGTGTTTGTACATGGTTAAGAAGTGAACTGTAACTCTGCAAAGAGATTCAGGTGAGTGTGCAAAAACAATGGGGAAGATGATAACAAACTGACTCTAGTTTCGAATCATGAATGTTTCAGTGTGGGGCTTCCTCATGATAAAAGAGGTTTGAAGTATGAGATCTGCATTGGCAGAGAGCTAAAGCTAAGATCAGACCTGTACAGAAAACTACATACATTTGACATAAATTTGAAGACAATCTTGTAATTATCTTTTAGGACCCGATTTAGGATTTTTTTACTCTGGACTGACAGCTCTGGCAAGATCAATGCAGTGAAGAAAAGACCTTGGCTGTTGGAAAGTAACATTTTCTATCAATTCTGAAGTATTTTTGCAAGAAGTTTGCAAATTAGTTGTTTGAACCCCCAAGTTATTTCAAATAACTTTCCCAAAACTATTTTATAATTTTAGAATTTTTGTTTGCTTCTTTCATTCATTTCCTCAAACTATAAAAAACTTAAATAATTTATTGTTTAAAAAGCACTCAAAACATGCTTTTTCTTTGTAGCCCTTGACTGATCTGAAAGAAAAAAAAACCTCAGAAACTTTAGATGAACCAGTCTACCGTTATGGTTCAGGAGGTATATTCTTTCCAAACAGCAATTTTCAAGCTCTTATAACTTTCTGGAAAGGTTATTCTTTGGGCTGAAATTCATCATGTTTATTTCAGCGTGCAGCCATTTCAGAAAGCATTCGGCAGAATGTCAGATGGATGCATATTACCACATTTGAATCTCACATTGCATGTTGAAACAAATGACTCTGTGCATTTATATCAATTTGCAATCAAGCAAGCTTTTTCTTTTTTTATCTTGCTGGATTTATCTCTTTTTTAACATTTTAATATTGCACACACTCAAAAGAGACACAGAATGCTTTTCCATTTTATATGCAATTACTCACCACAGCTTTTAAGAGCAAAAGAATTTTGTGCAAATAATATATTAATCCAACAGTAGTCATGAGATGTGTTGAGAACTTAAACAGCACAAGTCAGAAACTTATCAACGAAATTATGATTCCCACAGCAATGTTAAGTTAGCATATTATGCATGTGAGACATAAATAAGAGAATATTGTGCATATATGTGAGACGTAAATAAGAGAAGATACAGTTTATAGAGATATGAAGTGCTACGTATAAACAAGATGATGACTGACTTAAAATTAGAGGTCCTGAAGCATCTATAACTTATCTTGGATTAGTTACAGCTGCTTTGGGAACCATAACATTGAAATTTGTGTTTTCTGTCTGATTACTTTCTCATGATAGTGCACGTAATGCAGACTTTCCCCAAGTTATTATATACTGCAAACTTCTCTGAAAATACTTTTTGATGGGTTTATCAACTGATGGATGACAAATAATAATTTACTCTGGAAAATCTTCTGCTTAATTTTTATGGGCATTTTACAGTAATCAAAAATTCTGCAAGATTCAGAGAAGAAATTTAAATCTCCAGTTATTCATCATGTCAAGTGACACCTAAAATGAAGCAAGATTTAAATGCCTCATTAGAGATAATTGAGAATATTTAAGATAATGTTTTAGAGTAATGCGCACTTTATTCCTAGAATCTCTGTTCCCACATATGCTTGCTCACTGGCTTTGACCAAAAGCATGGTAACAACAGTTACTAGTTTGGGAAGAAATGCACAGTGAAAAGAAAAGTAAACTGACAAATTTTCTGAGATTCTAATGCATTTCAGGCTCTATGTCACTGAAATGAGCCTGTGATTAACTCTCACTTAGTTGGAGCGGTCTCCATTTAGGAACTATCTTTCCTTAAGTGCATTGTCAGTTTCTAGTTCAGTAAGGGCCACACTGCTATGATGATGTCAGGAATTAAGTACTAAATATATTTTAAGTAGTAATGGTAAAAATTACAGATCCTCTAAAATTTTTCTTACTGTGCGCAATTAATGAAAACCCGTTTAAGCTTGTTAACCAGCTTTTTAAAAAAAAGCTAAAAGGTAGTCAGAGGCTTTTTATTTTGCTTCTTTATCTACTATCTCACTTTTGAAATATTATTGATTAAATTAATTTATTTCATAACCTTGGTTTCTTGATTCTTTATTTCTTGTGTAAGCAATTCATAATCAAAGAAATGAAAAGAGATGAGACCCATAATGGAGAGGATAATTTGTGCCAAAAATTAGCAGTAATTTTTTTGCTTTAAAAAGGTCTATAAATGCAGTGATTTTGGGGGAATAATAAGGAAGTTCTGTTTATCCAAGCAATACTTACTTGCTTAGGACAATGTAGTAATAACATACAAAAGATGATCACTCTTTATTATTTCTTCCTTAGGGGGATTATTTGAATGGTACTGAATAGGATTCCTGCCTGTTGTTATTGCTGTTTTTTTATTTTCATCTTTCAGTTTAGCAGCAAAAACAGTCCTGAAGGAAAAATCATTTAACCCATCCAGTTTCTGTGGTTTAAATATTTAGCAAATGTCCAACCAACACTTCTTGGCTTGCTCCAATAGCACTTAGCATCCCCTGGAGCTCTTGATCCATTTACTAACTAAATCTGGGTTTGACTGCTTAGCCACCATGGTTAGATAAAACACTTTAGTTGTGTGACCATAGACTATTTTGAATGTAACTTCCATATAAAAAGTAAGTGGGACTCTGACTGTGAAAGCTTTAGAATATCAAATTATAATGGAAAAAATACTTAAAGTTTGAAATTTTTATGGCAATTTGTATTAAAGTAAACACTAGTAAGGTTTAGCAAAAATCAAATAAATAGTAATTGAAAATACAGGACATTTTCTGTGTAAGTTTCTCGTCACAGTTTTCTCAACCATTGTGTGCATGAGGAGATTTATTAAACTATAGATGGGGTTAAAATATGCTAGCTATGGATTTACAATTTGGTGACACAAAATTTTGAAGAGGGAGTGAAAACACACAGCTAGTCTGAGTGTTAGTGAAGAAAAATGGAAAAGACAATGTTATAAAAAGAAAGCAGTATCAAGGGTGTATTTCTTCTGTCTTTGAAATCATGTAAATACTGACACATTTTGATAAAAGTATTTAATTTATGTATCTCTGCTTATGATGTATCCATTCATTCTTGTTTACAGGATGTATTTCCAACCTGTAGAATGACTTTCTTTTTTCCAGTTTTGATCTATATTATCCTGTTTGTTGGTGTCCACTTCCAAATAGAGTTAATTATTTGAGTTAGACCTTTCAAGACCATTGAAGAATTGCAATGTAACCCCTTTCTGTTTTAAACATAGCTGATCTAGGTAGAAGATAGAATTCAGATGCTGCCTGCTGCATAGTCAGGCTTAGATGCAAACATCAAGGGCTTGAAGAAATGAATTCTACACAGTGCACTGGGTTATTTTTTTTTCAAAACTGTATTGTGCTTGTGGTAGGGAGTTGCTACTGATCGCCTAACCATCTTTCAGTTGTACAGCCAATGCACCAGCACTCTTGGTTAGACTAAAATTCAGTCTCTGGATTTTTGTATCTGAAAAAAACTTGAAAGATATTTTTGCTAGATTTTGGCCCACAGTGAGGCAGTTGTTGTAAGATTGCTTGTAGTATCTTATTTCTACCATTATGAATATGATATTTGCAATATAACATTATTCACAAGAGTTCAGCAATTTTGGGGTAAGTATTTTGAAAATGGACACAAACCCCTAACCATGGTGTGAGTCCTTGTCTAGTCCATATTCCCTCCCTAAGGCAGGATAGATTATATCTGAACCATAAGCAAACATCATCTTATGATGGAGATATTGCAATATTCCTGAACTGTCTTTGCCTGTGCTCAGCTTTCCCATCTCTTTGAGGGTTTTTTTTCTGTTGTCCAATCTCCCCTGTTAGTTTAAATCTATTACCTTTTATTTCCAATGAACATGGAAAATAATTACTTTCTTTCCTTTCTGTGGTGACCACATTTTTATTTGAAGATATTTCTCATCTCTCTCCTATGCCTTTTGCTCTTTAGCTATACCTTTGTTGATTTACCATATTTTCTAGGCAATTAATCATTCTTCTAGAGCTTTTCTGCTGGTGCTCCAAACTGAACTCCACTTTGAGGCTCTTATCTCTGGTGACTACTTCTTAAGTTTAATGATGTAAATTTAATGTCTAAAACGTATTATTCTTTATAGAATTTAGATAACAATTTTTTCACAATGATTATAGTAGTGATGTCTCACATTCAGTGTGTAGTCCTCTAAAACCCCTCCTGATTACTGTCTACCTACTTGTTTTTCATTGTACGTTTATTCAGCTGATTATTCCAGCATAGAGGTAGCATTTGGTTCTCTCACTGAACTGAATCCTGTTTTTTTCAAGCCAGTTCTGTTTAGACAACTTTGAATTCTAATCCTGCCTTGCCAAATGCTTGCGGGTTGTCCCTGCATGGCATTTTTTGTAAATTGAACAAATATGCTCTCTATTTCATCATCTATGTCCCTAATGAAAAATAGACCGCACCCAGGACAGGCAGCTATGGAATGATACTGAATATATCCCTCTATTCTGATAGTAATAAACTTCTTCTAATGAGTTGTTTACATTCATGCTCACGTTATACTCATGTAATACTCATTCTTAGCTGTTAGACCTAATTTTCATTTTGTAGGACTCTTGTTGAGTTTCAGTTCCTGGAAGAATGCTTCTTTCTATCCAATAATTTCTTTCTTTATTTGCTGCTCTAGATATTGTTCAGAATGTCCCAAAAGGGGACGGTGTCTGTCTGGTAGATGTAAGGTTAGATGCATTCATTATTGCCACAAAGGCCTGTGCTTTGGATGACTCTGTTATATAAATGGGTCTTGCTTATTTTATTTTCTCGATTTCATGAACAGTAGTGGACTGTCTGTCACCTCTGAAGTGCCTTTGATCTTTCCTCTATGTTGTTGTTTCATGGAAGAAAATAATTCTGATATACCTTTGGAATACATGTGGCAAATTTGGATATGGGCTGGAATTTTCTTTAGAAAATAGATTTTTCAAAGTTCATTGATGATATATTCAGACAGGTCACTGCTAACTCAGCTGGTTTCATTTAACATAGCTTGTGGAGGAAAGAAGCAAATGCTGAAGAATACTTAAACAAAGCTTGAGGATTATTTGGTAAAAGCAGAAGTAACAGGGTCCCAGTTGTGCAATAGATGCCAAGTCTTAACATTCTGAAGTGAATACTTAACTTCCAGGTTTTTGTGGTATACTACAGATCCTTGTGATTATGGCTGGAAATGGATCCTTTCTTACCGGCTGCATAATCACAAAGGCAGCTTTACACCTGTTTAAAATTTTGAAAATAATGGAGTATTAAAAAGGCAGCTTGAGAAGTTAGGAAATGAGAGAATAGAAGATTTTCTTTTGAGTTCTGCCAAACTGTCTGTGACAAAATTGAGAAGCTCCAAATATAGCACTACTTGCTGACTTACAGGTAAGTTATAAAATAAAAGATTTAGTTAAGTTTGAATTTGAACTTAACAAGTTGGTGCCTCTCAAGAAAGTGCTATAATAGAGCATTGTATTTTACTTTAACAAATGAATTTGTACATTAAGAAGAAAAAGGTTGCAAATCTGGAAATGCATTCTTAAAGTAATCTGAGTAATCTTGTATCTGCTTTGCATGAAGTATATGCATATTACTATCAGAAAAGTAGCATTTTATAGTCATTTTGCAATGAAGTAAATGAGTGTCAAAAGGTAACATGCTGTAGGGAGTGAAGTCTGTGGAAAAGAAGAGAGGGAATTTGCTAAGGCTAGCCAATTTTGTTTATGCTGGCAAGCTTGCATGTAAACTCAAAATATTTTTGTTTATTTTTAGGGTCTTAAACAGGGCAAATTTTATGTTCTTAAATTACTTTATGCATATTTGCAAAATTTGCTCATGAACTCTGCAAGASCTAGGTGTGTTTACAGTAAGGTCGTTTTGTAGGTAAACATGCATAAACATAGCAAGTAGAATAGTAAGTAGATGTCCCTGAGCTTAATCTCAAGTGTGCCAAAAATTTGTTGTATTACATTTTTATATACTTAGGTTGTCTTCTTCCATGTATGGTCTCTTTATAATAGAGCTTTAAACATTCTTTCAGTTCTAAGTTTGGGAAATTTATTTGAGTTTGGAAGGAAGATTAGAGCATGTAGTGGCACATAACAAAGCCTCTTATTACTTCACTTTTGGGCTACCTCTGCCATGTCTATCTGAAAACTTTCACAGCATTATTTCAAGTTGTCATTTAAGCCATGTACAAAACACCAAATGGTGAATTTTTAAGAGGTTGTAAGGCTTTTTTTCTTTTCTTGATCACTCATTTATAGGTTGAGATTTTTCTTGCCTACTTTAGATTTGTATAATTGATTTTTCCTTTTGAGCAGTGCACAGTTAATATTATAGGATTAGCTGTATAGCTGACTTTAATTTCTCTTTTCTGTATTGTTAAAGTTTCTGTCTGCTTCTGTGATTTTAGTCTGAATTGTGAATATTTCGGTATCCAGCTTTCAATGAACATACCAGCACATTGTTAAAAACTTTCTGATGATACTAACAGTCAATACTACTGACTGAACTCAAACGAATGTGATATTTTTAGGCCAAGTTATTTGGTTTCAAGCCAGAAACATTTTGGAAACATTCCAAGAAATCAGAAATACCAGACACTTAAAATTCCGTATCTCGAATAGGAAACAAGTAACAGCAGATCACATTTAAAAACATCTCAGAACTGCTGTTCCCTTGGAAAAACTAGAAGAATTTGGATATCAGAATCAGATATATAATGGGACGGTAGTATTAAATGTAGCCAGGAAGACATCAATACCCTTCCATATTTAGATATTTTACTTGCTGCACTTCCATTAAAAAATAGAGTAAGCCCCCTGCATTCATACCACATACACACATTTTTTCCTTCATGAGTCCACATCCTGAGCTTAACTGGCCAAAACTGCCACTGAAATCAGAACTGGATCCAAGACCTTTCTTTTTAATATGAAGGCATTCGTTTCTTTTTGGCACACACATACAAACATGCATATGCCCAGTTATGTATATATTCCTCTGTATTATAGGTATAAGAATTCCCTATTCTCTTAAACATGGTATCTTACTGATACAACATGGCCTACTTGACATAAATAGATGGGACATGTCACCACATGATGCGTCACTGTGGACATAGGAACAGATGTGCTGTTCAGAAATCCGTGGTTAAAATGTCTGTAATATGTGATTAAAGAAATATTTATTTTTCAAAAGTAAAAGATTTAGTCCCCACAAAAATGTTGCTCTGGTAAAGTTCATGTCTTTCAGTACTTTATGCTTTTAATAACTATGGTGAATATTGTTCCATAAAGCTCCCATTGGTTAAACTGTATTGGAATCACGCTAGTATCTTTCAAAAAATTAAAGCCACCAAAATATATTTCAGACACCTGTGTAATCATTTGAGCCTAGTAGCAGCCTTTCCTTAGGAAAATCTTCCTTCAAAGATAAGGCAAACTTTGAGCAAAAGCTGTGGAATGGAGTTTAACTGGTACACTTAGATTGCTGTGTGTTTTCAGCAAGTAAATCTTTTTGCAAGATCTGAACAGCATAAATCAAAGGGGTTTTCATACTGATTTTCTTTAATACTCCAAAGTCATTTTATTTCATCCATTGACTTTGAAATAGAAAAAAATGTTCACTGTTGAAGAGAGGCCAGGATAGTAAAACTTAAGTGATAGAGTCTAAGCCTTTGAGTTGTTGATAATAAATGGATGACTGCCATGTATTTTATAAACAGAGAAACTCATGCTTATTGAGAAAAAATGCAATCCTTCCTTATCGATACGTATTTTCTTTATTACTCGTAAGTAAAATTGTTACTTAAATGTTCTTAACAATGGAGAAAATAGTAGCTTATCTAACTATGGTTACTTTTGAAAGTAGGTGAAAGGACAAAATCGGAAGGGGAAAGAAGCTGAAAAACAGAGATTTCATATCTGTTGGACAAAGAATATTGAGCAGGCCCTAAGCTCCCCAAGTGATTATAATGAAAATTATTATTGTTTTTTATTCAGGTTATTAATACCTTACTCTCTGTTCTTTTTACTGTTTTGCACAGAAATACCAAAATACGGATACATGGTTTGTGACAATAGGAGTGAAGAGATGTGACCAGATCATGATGGCAAATATTATGTTCCAATTTGGACAATATCTAATGTAAAAGTTATCGAGATTTATGATTCAGAGTGCTGTGCCCTAACATTGCTGAAAACAAAAAGAGTTTTCATGTCCTTTGCCACAATGCCTGTTAAGTCCTGAACAATGGAATTGTCTTGCTTGGCAGGCAGAATAGACGATCTGAGTTGTCTTCGCTCAGGAATGAAATTGAATGTTTCTTGCTGTGAAGAGTTTTCCATTTACTCCATTGTTCAGACTGCATAGATTCAGACAAATTGATTGTCTCTGTGGTAACAGATCCATGCCAAGGGATGACAAAAGTTAAGTCGTCTCTGATTAAGATTGAGCCAGTTTTGAAAACTGAGTTTCTGGAGGCACTCAGATGAACTTCTGGAGGCATCATAACTACTGAAATACAGAGAGTAGCCAGTGGACTTCTTAATAGTACTGGCTATGAAATGGGATTAATTTTCTTTTTGTAATTTAGAATTTTTGTCATGTGGCTTTAATTTATGAAACCACATGCAGATTAAATCCTGGATATGAATTCTCTGTTCCAGATCCAAACTTTTCATTTATGCATAGCCAGATATCGGTCAAATGACCTTAAGCTTTGCACTTAGACAAGGTATTCTCCAAAGACCGTCTTAGAATTCATTACCTCCATAGATCAGCATTATAAGCATTGACCTATGAGGCTCATTCCACTTTTAACCAAAAGTTTAATGTATTTTTCCTTCACGGTCTGTTTAGTTTGTTCTAATATGTGTGTTTTCTTGCTAAGCATGTACTTTAAATAATGATAGTTACATGAATACATTGTAAAATAAACAATAAATGTAAACATTTCATGTCATAAGTTTGTTTACAAACAATTTAGGTTGCCTAGATGTGGATTTTGACGTTTACAAGAAGCACACCCTTGATTTTTTTCCATTGAGGAAGCAGGTCTGGGGATAGTGAATGTAAGCTTTCAGTAGGCATATTTTTCTTAGTTACCTTCTGTGGACCACTTGTGGTCCAGGGGATTTCCCCAGAGACCCTAGGCTATAGTTTGAAAACCGCTTATTTTAGAAGCTGAGAGGTTGTACCACCCAAGAACTTTAAAGAAGGCTTTAAGAGGATGGTATTAGTTTTCTGGTGAAAGAACATCATACCTTTTCTTAGGAAGAAAGAGGAGGAAGGACAGCACTGACTGGAAATATTCTCTGTTGTGCACAAAAATATGTAACATCAACATTAAACTTTTATTATATGTCTGGGATTGAGCACTGATGATTTATCTTTAGAAATTTTTTTTGTTGTTTTATTTTTTAACCTATAGAATAATTCTGCCTTCTTTGACCAGACAAAAAGAAAATGTAACTCAAAATAGAGAAAAACATGGAAATGGTGTTGAATCTTGGAATCTGAAAAGTAGAAAACAACTGGAGTTCCAGGAAAAAACATAGAAATGGGAGAAAATCACACATCTAGACCTCAGGCCAATAATTTAACATCTCATTTTCACTGTTCATCCAGCTTTTACTGGGTGTAATCGTTATAGCTGTTGGAAAAATAGAGGACGACATGGAACAGAAAAGCTGAGTTCTGTTCTTTCTTTAATTAGTGAAAACATTTCATCAAAGTTTTCTGGAAATAGAATTACAAAATCTTACTAGCTCTAAATAGATAACTCACGGAGATTTTGGAAACCTTAAGTATTACTGCAAAATTCTGTGAACCCTGTGGATGAATGACTTTTCCTCAGGAAAATTCAGAGATGAGAGCTTTGCAAGGGAAAAAAAGACTTTTGGAAGGTAACTGAATGTCTTCAGCAGTTTCAGTGAGTTGGTCTAGAGAAAAGTCTGAATGACTGGTAGATTTCTTCTCATCCTCAGTGCATCCCAGAGCAGGGTTTTTTAAACCTTCTTGTTTGAACAGTTGTCTAACCTTTCCAGAAAACCCCACATATCATCTTTTGCAAAGTTGCCACTTTTTTCTTTTACAGCTAAAAATTAAGTTAAATTTTGAGTGTTTATTTATTTATTTACATCATTCTGTTTGTTGACTTGCTTGCCTCCTGAGTGTAAATGTGTGATTTCTTTGTCATTTCCCAGACAACATTCTGACATATTGAGAACCAGAAGTTGTTCACAGACCATACTTTAAGAAAGAGTATCCTGGAAGAACTGTAAAAAAATAAGTTATGTGTTCCAATAACTCTTCTTTCTGTGTTGACACACAGCTGAAGAAAGAAACAAATAACCCAGCATACCCTGGCAGTATCTCTTTTTCCAAGTTCATTCTCACTCCTGGAGAGGTTGAACAGTTGATTTTGGGGAAGACAGCAATACAGGTTAATTAAAGAATTTTTCTGATCCTTTGTTAATTAAAATTATGTATGCAGTGAAAGTTAAGAATGTGTTAAGGATTAAATTGTTACTGATGTAAAGGGGACTTCAGCCGTAAGCTTAAAAACTTGCAAAAGGAAAGGTTCAGAAGTCTACACTTTTTTTATTAGCAATGAAAGAAAGAAATTGAAAGATTTTCTTCTGTCTGCTAAACATTGAACAAAGATCACCTGCCAATATGACTAATATTCTAAATGTGCCTAGAAAAGGATGGGGTTGAGCATGTGGTCACTTTTGCATGTTTTTTCAGTCCCACAGTTTATAGGTTACTAAAACACAGTAGCAGCTACCACATGATAATTTTGGTTACTCTCCCAAGGTTCTGAACATCCTGTTTAGCTTTCAGAAAAAGAGATAAACTATCTGAAAAAAAAAAAACCCTCAGGTACAGCTGTAAAGTAAAATTTGTTTACCATATAACTGTAATTATGTAATTATATATGTAATTATATAACTATAATCAAGTTATATAAAAGTTATCACATGCAATTCAGAAGTTAAGCTTCTAAGTTAAACAAGGTTAGGAAAACAAATTGTTTTATAACTTGACTCTGTGATATAATATTTCAAAACAGCCTTATACAGTTATTTGCTTTGCTTCAGTGAGAAATTTGGCCCTGTTCACCAAAAAAATTATGTTCTTTAGCCCATCTGTTTCGAGGCCCGTAGGCATTACAATGCGACCTGGTGTGTAAGTGATTTTTCTTCCTTCAAGGTGCCAGAATGAAACAGACCTGCCTCTTCCCACATGGACCTTTAAGATAGTGCTGTCAGCATCCTCAGGATGCAGTTTTTCTTTAACTGCTCATTAAATGAATGCCTGTTCCTGGGAAACTTAAACTCTATTGACCTCTTTAAGCCTTTGTTAAGATTATAATCACTAAATTCATTCATTCAGGACAAATAGCATGTGACATACGAGAATAATTACAATTATCCAACACAGCTTTAATTTGGATTATCTAAGACTGAAATACTGAATGAATGATCAATCCCTGGTGGGGAAATTCTCATCAAATAAGTGTGAAGTATAGTTGAATAATGAATAAGTCAAGGAAATTACACTTAACTAATGAACACAAGCTGAACAGAAAAATATGTTCTGTATGTGAGACAGTAAATAATTCATTTGGGAAAATGGATGTTTAAGGATGTCTGAATGTTTCTAAACACAAACACTATCCTGCCTGGGCCTTGTTAGAAGACCCCATCTCTAAAGCAACAATTTATCTCATCCCTTCTTTAAAATAATTTTCAGTACATTTATACTCTATCTAATAAAGTTTATTGTCTTTATTTAGTCTGACCATATTCTTTTAACGGCAAATCTCTGAATGAATCGTGGAGAGGAAATTTGTCATGTGGACAACTTTAATTTTGGCAATTTGAAACTAAAATACTCTTTTCCTGTTAGAAGATTTGGTACAATAGATACAAGATATTCTCTTGTGCTTGGGGAAGGTGGCAACTGTGGAATACCAAGTTAGTATTTTCAGACAGTCTATGGCAGAAAAGGCATTGTATACAGTAATAATACTTTGTCCTTTTGCATATATTGAGTTCCTTACATTTCTGTCTGTGTAAATGCTCTCCCATCAAGATCACAACACAAAAGTGAACCTCAGCTTCTCTTAGAAGTTCATGTGGTTCCCACATTCAAAAGTAGACCACTTCGGCTTTAGGTCACTCCTCTGGCCAGCAATTGTTTATTTTACTTCTGAGTTCATAACACTAAGAATTCATCATGGAAGAGAAATTTTGCTCATGTCATTACCACCAGTTTGTGAACATAATTAGTACTGACTCCTGCTAACTATGGACTGCTTATTTACACTTATAAACTGCTTATAAGTATTCTTAGCAGTCTTTTGAGTTACAAAAAACTATTAAACCAAGTAGCCTGAATCTGCTACTCAGAAGTTCTACTTAAAAGTAAGATTCATCTCTTCTCAAGCAAAGAAATGCATTACAACTGGTGCAGTTTTATTGTATGGGTCAAGACAAGGGCAGTCATTGTGGGTGTAGGCAGACATATATTTTCTTTGAGGCATGGAGATCTGCCCTCTGGGGCTATGTTTTGTGATGGAGAAGGACAGAGATAGTGAATGGGAGGGATCATCAGTTGTTGCCCCCATGGAAGCGTAGATACTAATGTATATATTTACCAGGCAACCAAGTACTACTTGAATGATCTGTATTCCAGGTCATATGTCCAGGGCAGGGTGAAGACCACGCCATGAAACATTCACGTCTTGTGACTTAGTCTGTAGAAGAAAACAAATCTGTAAAGAGTTTACATGAGACAGACTACTGTGGTATGTATCTGGATCCAGGCAGATTGCTTAGACTTACTTAGCTGCCTAGCACACAAAAGCAGCAAGTTTGGAATTAAATAACATGAGAGAAATTACATGAGACTGACTACTTAAGAAATACTTTTCAAATTAAAGGTTCAAATACCTTCGGAGTGTGCAAACACTTGCAATGGAGATTTGCTTGAATCTGACTTTTGAATGCTGCCAGGCCCTTGCTTCTGAAGTCCTTGTTCTGACTCCTTGTAGTATCCAAGGAAGGGCAGCACTTTCAGGAAAAAAAAAATTGCCATTGCTTGATTACAGGTATCCATCTGGCACAGGTTATGTGCCCTCAACACTCACTCCCTGCTTTTTTATGGGTTCAAAATGCTTTAACCGTGCACCAAGTTCTCACCAGAGCTGTGCTATCCCTTTGCAGGGGTACAGTGCTGAGGAAGCTGGAGAATGCAGCCAATCTTTCTTTAGACTGTCATCATAGGAGAGGACCTCTTACTTTCAAAGCTGAATTATTTTAAATGCAATGAAAGTAGGTAAAAATAAGATTATATCAGTCCTTGAAAGTAGTGCTTATTGATAACTCAGATGAAGACAACACACACGCTGTATGGTGCACCTCTTCAGTGCTGAATCATCTTTTATCAGTGTCCGTTAAAAAAAACAGAGGTGGTGCCAGTTACTTGAGATAGACGTCATTGGGGTCTTTCTTTAGTTTAGTAGGGTACAAATATACCCTAAAATTAAAACCCAATGCTCTGTTTATTTCTGCTGTTCATGAAGCCGTCAATAAACTCGCAACAACATGGTCTCTCTAGTAATGTTCCAATGTCAGCTGCTCCTGTGGCCAACTTTAACCTACCGTGAATGGGTTTCATTTAGTTTCCCCATCCTCTGTATACAGTAGGCTGACTATCCAGGAACCATATTTTATTTTCAGCTTCAGTTTCTTTTCCACTGAAAATAAAAAACAAAAATGTATTCATCCCTCTGGGTTCCAGTGTTAGCATGCTTTAAAATAATAAAATATTTTGCATTTATATAATATCAACCAGAGGGCTTTGCAGAATCTAATACAGAGGTACCTCTTTACACCTCTCTGAAGAACAGCCAGCAAGTTGAAAACCAAGAACTGTTTACCTGGGCACAGTAATCCTATACAATAGTTCCACTCATTGCATCCGACAGTAATGAGGGGAGTATGAAGTCTTAAAACAAATGAGTCGTATGGAAAAATACTGTATCCTCTGGGGGGCGCTAAATCTGCCGGGCTGTGAATAAAGGGCAAGGAGCTGCGGTAACAACACGTACAACGCACTTCAGGCTCGTACCTCAGAGTCCTTCCCTGTGAGCCCCATTCCTGTTGGCTTCCTCCTTTCACTGTGCATCATTTAGGCATTTCTTGCCTTTCGTTTTCTGGGACCGGTTCTTTCAACTTTACACAGCCAGGTCTCTATAGCCTGTTTTATGTAGGGCTGGTTCCTGCCTCCTAACTCTCCCTTTAAGCTAGTAAGAATTAATATTTACATAAAGCATTCCCTTCCTTATGGGTTTAAGAGAGGTATGTTCTCATAGCATGTCTGACTCTTGCCTCAGATTATGAAAAATAAATACAGAAATTAGAACGATACCTTGAGGGAGCTGAGGTAGCAAACAGAGTATAAACTTTCACTATAAACCCTGTCTCAAGCGGCAGCTACAAATAGCAGGTTCTGATGTGTAAAGATACATCATACATGGGAAATAAGATCACATCTCTAGCATAGATGTGCACAGCTCCCCTGTTTTGTTGTGGTTTTGCCTCAGTTCTATCAATCATGACTATTGTATCTTTTCAACACAAACAACTGTGAACTTCAGCCTGTGGCCATACCTTGCACCACATCCTAAACAGCAGAAGGTCTTGGGACCCATCTGTCAATGGGAGGAGTTTTACGAATCAAAGAAACAGAAAGTGTTCCGTGGTCTCTGGTGTTTACAGAAAGATACTTGGTGGACAGGCGTATGGTGTCGGCAGACACACTAGCTGTGAGAGCTGGCGTGAGGAGGGGTGCATGGGGTTAAGCTAGGGTGTGAGGTGCTAAGACCTGGGGTGACTGGGGAAAACTCTTCACTGTGCAGGGTTATCTGTGAAGTTGCTAGGGCAGAGGAAGATTTCTAAGGATGCCTTCTGCTAGCACTGATTCCTTACCTGTGCTTCCACTCATCACCATCCTTACCCTTCTGTGGCCCAACAGGCAGAGGAGGGAAAGGAGAGACAGGAAGAGACACCGTGGTTGCCAGGCCAAATGTTGTTGCAATCTTTCATGGCTATAAGGTGCAGCAGCAGAAATTCCTGCTGGGTGCATGACAGGATAAGTAGGATGTAAGAATAAGGAGGGGCTGCCAGATTGTTGCTATCATGCAAGCACTTGGCAGCCCTGCACATGTTACAGAGGCAAGGAATGGTTTAGGAAGAGGAGCTGTTCCTGATACTGGAACAGTGCTCCTGACAGGGATAGTGAAATATGGCCATGGCAACAAATCCAGTGTCAGGGAAGTACAAGCAACTCCTTCTTAGTCTTCTTAGTGATTAACACATGTCTGAAAGATAAGACACTTCTATATTGATCCTTAATAATCATTTCCCCTGGCTATGACAAAAAGCACTCTCAGCTGCAGAACACAAGTGCAGGTCATATCTTTCTAATACCATAGAAAGCCACAGCTTCTTTACTGATTCAAAGAACGCGACGCTGCCCGCAATCACTTATGCCACTTCCTGCATATGCTCAGGTGTATGTAAAGGTGGCATGTGCCTCTGACTCGCATCACCTCTTGGCTGAGAAACCTTGTCCTCTGTATTTATACTGTTTCATCTTCGCATAAGAAAGCCTATTGCATTGTACCTTGGCATTAACAGTCACAGATCTGAATGATCACTKATCCCACTGTCCATTGAGAAATCTACTGAATGAAGGAGTAAATTCAGGCAATTGGCAGGCATACTTGGTAAAACACTGAGAGATATAAAACCACATGACTGATTTAGACAAGCTGTATCAGAAATAATACTTTTATTGCCAGGGAGAGAGTGGTGATGAAGATGAGTGTCTCTGAATCTCATGAACATTTAATTAAGTGCAATTTTTCCCTACACGCTACGGTACACTAACATCAATATGCTGACTGACTCTGTCAACTTTTAAACAAATGGCTTCAGGCTTTTTTTATCCATCAGAGAGTAGTACAACAGGCATTTGTTGACCTAAGTTTACCAAGCTAAATGCACAGTACTGTGTATTATCATTTGTATTGTTTATATTTTGATCATTAATATGGTGGCTAAGGATGACAGCAAGATCCTATAGATAAAAACAATCCTTATTGCTCATTGATATGAGATAGATGGGAACAACAGTATGTGTCTCAATAGAATAAACAAAGTCTGGCAGAAAGGACACAATTTAAAATTCCTTTCATTGCATTAAAAAGTCCTGTCTACAGAATTTGTTCAAAACAAATTTGATGTGCTTTACATAGAAGTAAGGACTCTCTGCAGCAGTTTGGAGCTATAAACATTTTTGTGTTCCTTCTGTTCAGTAACATCATCTATTGATACTGTCTTTTATAACAGGGAGAGGAGAGAAAAATGCAGTATGTTTGGATGCAACCTAAAAATTAATCTGAGAAAGAGTTCTGGCAAAATCTCTGATGGAAACTGATAAATCAAAATAACAGTAAAATATTTTCCCCAAAAATTTTCATTAAAACTTGTATACCTAACTTTCAAAATGAAATTTATATGGTAAAAATGTTGGAAATTTGATTTTCTAACCTTTGATTCCAGAAAGAAATCAAAGTTTATTCTGCCTTGCATTTCACTGTGAAAAAGATGACTCGTCATCTGCCCCTTCCAGACCCTTTTGATGGAGTAACTAACAATGGCATACCATGGTGACAACCTGTGTTTACCAAGCCAGCTTGCAGCTATGCTTGGGAATGGCCATGGCTAAGAATATGAATGGTACATCAAATATTCTGGGGAGCCAACATAAGGAATGGGTCTGAGTTCTTGCAGACTGTTCTTTTTCTTTTTGCACTGTTCCAAGTGACTCACCAAAAAAATTTTATATGTAGAAATATTCTGTATTTGGCAGCTGAATTTCCTTTCTCCTTTTTCTTCCATCAAAAAATATGTTGTCCAACAACTCTGATAGGTAATTTGCATCTTAATTCCTAGTGTTAACTTAATTCCCTACACTTGGGAATATTAAATCAGTTTTGTTTGCCTTTTTTTGTTTGTTCATTTTGAATGATTTTAGAAAAGTGGCCTGGTAAGACCAAATGCCAGTTCTCTGGTATATTTTTATTTTAATCTGATTCATTCTTCTTCATTTTTTATTCATCTATTTCTTTTATGAAAAAATCATAGGAAAATGCAGTGAAGCTTGGTGATGTATTTATTTATCTATATTTTAACTTAAAAAAAAAAAAACAACTTTTAGAAAAGATCTCAGTTGTGAAAAACTCAGCTCATTATGGAAAACTCCTTTATTTTGAACTGCATTTCCATCATTTGCAATTAATAAGAAATTCTTAGAATGGCATTGAGAGAGCTTCTGCTAAGTCTTTGGAAATACATCTAGTGACTTCAGATTTGATTCTTTACAGAATGCCTAATGGCTGTTGCTGGAGATAAAGTGAAAAAAAAAAAAAAAAAAAAAAAAATTCTTTCTAATGCTTACCAATATTCAGTGTGACTTCAGGAGATAAAAATATTTTCTTTTCTACCCGAGGAAAATTTTAATACCTTGAAGATTAATGCTAAAGCTCTGTTAAATTCTCTTCTGTGTTTCCTATTGGCATATCTGAGATTAAATTTTCATGGCTAGAGGGATAATGAAATTTGCAATAGGAACATTGGGTTGGACATGTAATATGGGGACAGCAAAAACTTATGCAGAGTTCTGGAGTGTAGAGAAATTGAAATACCAATGAAACTTTAAATTAGATTTTTTTTATTTTTTACTTTTTTTTTTTAGGATATATGTAAAAGGTTGGCTAACCTGAAATCCTGAGTATTTTAACTGCATCTATAAATGTAATCCTCACAAAAGGTTGCCTACCCTGAAATTCTGGTCATTGGTTAAAATTCAGAACCATTGCTTGGAAGAAGAAATGGGACTCCAGAGTCTTACTTTTCAAATGAATGCCCCACTCACTATGCAATTCACTCCTCTCTTCCTGTGGCTTAAATCCCTTCCTGTGGCAGTATAATTTTGACAGGAAGAATGGAGCRTAAGCCCAGCCTACAGATGGACAGTGACAGGAATGCTTCACTGGGCGTTGGTGATGTGACTGGATTTTCCTCACAAGAACTGAATATTGTTATTTCACACACATCCTGAGGTAGACCTTATGTAGAGGAGGCCAGCAACATTGATAGTATTTATTCTACTTGTGTTTTAAAGAAAATGGGTGGAAGCATTTCACTAGGCAAGGAATCCTTATTCCTGAATTTAATTGTGTCCAGAGGACACACAAACCATTCAGGGTAGTCAGGCTAGGGAAAGTCTCATTTTTGGGCCCCAGCTAGGCTTAGCCCTCTGAGAAAAGTGCAGAACTGCACCACTGTCTTCAGAGTGGGTGCTTCTAGATGTTCACAGATGTAGGCACATGGGAAATTTTATAGTTAAAAAGAAAAAAACATTCCTGCGGGTTCAGGTATTGCTGAAAAGAGTTTCTCTGATCAGAGTTTGGATTAAGGCACTTTGTTTCACCTAAACTCCACATTAGAGACCTTTGTTTGGACCAAGTCCTTACCCACTAGCACCAAGTCTCACAGAATCTGGCTGAGCAGGGAGATGAGTGCTGCCCTCGGGCTGGGGTCCTCAGCCAGTACCCAAACGGCAGCTACGCAGTAAGTACAAGCTGCAGTGGGATAAAAGCAGTATAAAAAGTCTGTGATTTGAATTTAAGATCTCAGGGTAAATCTGCAAGGATTTAGCTGTGAAAATATCTCTCTCATGTAAAATTATCCCAGTGAGGATCATAGACCTGGAGCTTGAGCAGGGTTACCAGAATTTTAACATGTCCACATACAAAATACAAATTAGATGGGCTTRCCTTCCTAAGCCAATGAGTACCTGAACAATTGAGTCATTTATTTTAATGCCTGCATGTTTTGAAAAAGTAATTTCTGTACATAGGGAAAGGATAAGGAGACTAATGCAAAGTATAGAATGAAAACTATCATAGAATCATAGAATCATAGAATCATAGAATCATAGAAAAGGTTGGAAAAGACCTCTAAGATCATCGAGTCCAACCATCAACCCAACACCACCATGCCCACTAAACCATGTCCCTAAGCGCCTCATCTACACATCTTTTAAATACTTCCAGGGATGGTGACTCAACCACTTCCCTGGGCAGCCTGTTCCAATGTTTAACCACTCTTTCAGTAAAACTATGTAGCAGTTTCATCTGTACCATTTGCATAGTTGCATAGGGTTAATTTTTTCTTATTAGGGTTGGCAGTAACTATAGATTGGCAGGCTAATTTACCAAGGTTGGTGTAACTTTGGTTGTTTACAGCATTTAAAATTGAATGATGGCATATTTAGCCTTTTTCTGTCAAATGTTTTCAATGATAAATAATTTCTGAGTTGTTCGATCCAGCAACTGGGAAACACTCCAAGCAAAGAGATTAGATATATCTGTTTTACATGAGTCTCTTAGAATTATTTGAAAATACTCACATAAGAGTGAAAACATCAGAACATCATGTTATACATATATTCTGTTTAGGCTTCTGTTTCAAAATACAGACTGAAAATAGTGCCATGGATCTTTTATACTGAAGTTCAATTCCATCTCTTTTAAAGGTAAAGCCACCCCATCGTTCTGCTAAAACATTCTGCTTTCTTTGATGTCATGTCATCATTATCCTATAGGAAAGCCTTCCATTGTCAGATGCCAATATAATATTAATCTGTGCTGTGTGTCACTGTGATAGTTGTGCCTGTAGCCTGAAAGCCCAAGAAATGAGAAAGGAAACAATATAAAGTACGAAAAAGACTTACGAATCGCTCAGTCCATAGTGATAGGGACCTCAGTACAGAAGGGTTTGCTTTCTGTAAGACCCCCTTGGCAGTCTTAATTATGTTCTCATCAATAAATTCAAAGTTCTTTGAAAGGGTGAATGTCATGCATAATCACCATGGCTTTGATTTTTCAATATTATATTGCTCTACCTAGATCTTACCTACCTGTGCAATAGCAGAAGGCTAGTCAAATGAACCTAACTCTGCGATAAAGGTCAACAATACCAGATGTCAAAGGAGAAATCTGAAAAATAAAAATGAGAAAAACATATACAAGAAATTATAACAGCCAGCTTTATCTTTGTTTTCCAAATTCTATTTTCTGCTTAATCTTACCCTTGTATTTTTCAATGCTGTAGCAATAATTGTTGCTTCTGAATGTTGTGGTAGGGAGAAGAGAGAAGGAAAAGATGGTGGAAGAATAATCGTGAGTCCTGGAACTTGGAGAAAGATGTGGAAAGAAATTCAGGAAAATTGGATCCTTCCCCTTCCCTTCCCTTCCCTTCCCTTCCCTTCCCTTCCTTTCCCTTCCCTCCCCTTCCCTCCCCTTCCCTGGAAATCATTTGTCCTTCTCTTCTGCTACTTAATGCCTTTTTTCCCCCAACATTTCCTTTTCTTTTTCTACTCTAAAAGCTTCATATAGAAGGACAAAGACATTTCAACAAAGGGAAGGATTTCATGCTCTAAGAGATCATTCTTCTGTGATATGTATATTTTTCAATCAACATTCAGCATTTTCTTTAGCCTCTACCTGCCAGGTGGTCTTTCTTTTCTAACCTGTTTAATCATGTATGACAGTTTATTGGATGAATGCTTTTGCCTTTCCAATGAGGTGCTCTGACTTCATATTTCAATCTTCATATCTCTTGTAAGCTCTCTCCAGTGATTGATTAAAACAGATATATATTTATGGCCTACATAAATGATAACTTATTATAACATTCTAAAGTATCTCAAGCATGCAAAACCAAGGGTGAAATTCTGGCCTCACAACAGCAAAACTCTTATCATTTCTGGAGGGCTGAGATTTCACCCCAAGGATGAAGAGAATTTATTTATGGTGGCACAGGGGAATATAACTATGAATAATTTGATGAAATTAAGATGGAATAAATTCCTATCTGTGAGATATATTATGTCAGGGATCAGTATATCAAGGGAAGTAATGGAAGATCTATAGATTCAGTCATTTTAAACTAGCTTTGAAGAAGGACTAGATAGTAATGCAGTGAGAAACTTACTTAATGAATTGCTTAATAGATTCAAACTCTCTCCAGTTCTTATAGTTCAAAAGAGCTCCTATCACTGCCTGCTTATCCCATTTCAGTTAATTTTCCTAATAAAATAAAACTCATGGTCTGCATGATGCATTTTTTTATGTGTCTGTTTGGAATTAAGTGATCAGATTGCATCCTATTTGGGAGAGGGTTAGGGGTTTAGAAGCTCAAGACTTACTACAGGCATTGTGGAAAGAGGCAGCTAGATAGCAGAAGACAGGCACAATTAATAGCCTTGATGAAAACCTAATAAGAGATCAGAGAATCCATACGGCAGAGAAATTCTAGTAGCCAAGTTTCATTCATTCCATCATTCACAGAATTTTTTTAAAAATTCCTTTGTGTTGCTAAATGCCTTAAGGACTGACATAATAAAAAAAGAAAGCAATTCAAGAATACAAATTCAGGGTCATGCATTTAAGCTTGCTAACAAGATTTTATGCTATAAACTGGGATCTTCTCTGTTAGAAACAATATAAGAGAAGAAAGGCCCAGATGCATCAGCTGATATGGCTATGAGAGATCAGAGTGGTGTAGAAGGGAAATGTAATTCTAGGATATATTATTTAACTTGTTTTTAGTAGAGAAACTTCTACCCTTCTCTGGTCATAAAATGTCAAACAGCTATCAAACTTTTGTGGAGTCTGTGAAGGTCAGATCTCACTCAGACCTGCCAGAACTGAACAGCTCTTATGAATTATCAAAACCTACGTCCAGTCTGGCATTGTTTCCCAATGCTAGTCCTATACTAGCTGTTCAGAGCAAATAAAAAATAAATCTGTATTTTGCCATTACATTTTTAATGATTTCATATCATATTGGCTGTCCTTTCTTTGTAGACTAAGACACTTTTGTGCAACAGACTCAGCAATGAAAAGAAGTAATTTCCTGTTCCAGATTAAATGCATTATTCTGCTGAAAACACTTCAGAAGAATGAGTTCTGCTTATACATATCTCACAAAGGCTTTTGGCCTTCAGAAATTTAGGTTTGTTTTGTACTGCCCAATATGTATTAATGTAACGATATCAGAGGAGTGTTGGGGTAGAAATCAACAAAATCAACGAAAATGTAGAAAAATCTGCTAGAAACAGATGTTTTATTATTCACAGCAAAAAGTATGACTTGGAATAACTCAGGAAGACAGTTAATGCATTGATTCTCCATGACGTAAATGTGTCCTATCATGGACAGAGGCCACTAGCTGAAGTCATCTCTGTTTCTCATTTCTTTCCCTGATTTCTCAAGAAGTGGAGTTCAGACTTATCTTTTCCATATATTTACAGCCACCGATGTGACACAGCCATGAAAACGTAAATCTTCTTGGATTATGTGAGATATCACCAGAAGAGATAGATGTACCACTGAAATTCCTTCAGTGGGTTTTGGATCTGGCTTCTAATGAGTAA
This sequence comes from Phoebastria nigripes, assembly GCA_035582835.1. NCBI lineage: Eukaryota > Metazoa > Chordata > Aves > Procellariiformes > Diomedeidae > Phoebastria > Phoebastria nigripes. The sequence goes on along the minus strand of JAYKAV010003255.1, from coordinate 326,986 downwards.
TAAATTAAATGTTTACCATTGCCTCTTTCTGATTCTCATGAATCAGTGCTATTACTAGAAAAGGGCAACTGTCTACCAGCCTTTCTAAAGGCTGTGACTCATAAATTACTATCACTGTAGAATTCTCTTATTTCTCCAGTTCTGCACACCATTAAACTACACAGTGAATACAAATGTTTGATGTCTGACATTCCTTATTACTCCTGTTTCCTCTCTGATAAACAACAAAAAAAAGGGAGCTAAAAAAAGAGGTTTGTAATGTATTGTGTAGAATGTAAGGACAAGTTTATGAACACACTTAATTTGTACGGGTTCCTCTGATTTACATTAATTTCCAGCTGAAGTCACTTTTGACTGGAATAGATTTACCCCTGATGAAAGAAACAATTTAAGTCCTACTCTTTCATTATCTTCCAGGAAGTTTCTGGGCATTTCAGTACAGGTTAGGGAAGTCAACACTTTCATCACACTGTCCCTCATCCCAACCCCAAACCAAACAAAATATGCCTAAATACAGACAGCTGAGGTTTTTTCCAACAATGGCTCAGAACTGGAAAGTTGAAATACAGATGTAATTCTACAGAAACATATATCTGTGTCATTTGTGAAGAAAAACATGATAGGAACAAATGTGRCGTTTATTACAGTTTAAATACAAAGATGGGATACAATCTCTAGTACAAACCTCGTTTTGTGGGCTAAGGGGCCACCCATGCTGGACTGAGCAGAGAGCATTAAAAAGAAAGCTTTCTTATTCTTGACCTAATCTGCACTATTCTCAGGCATAAATTTATCTTTAGCTGTAAAACCCCACCATCTTTACAGTTTTCCTCTTATAATTCCATGTTCCATACAAATGCTTTTCCTGTTAACTCAGAGCATTTTAGATCTTTCTGACTGTATTTCCACACTCAGAAAACAATGCCATAATTTAGCATTTTTATACAGTTAAGAAAATAATTCTTTGGGTCTGTGCAGGAAAGACATGGCAGTTTCTGTAGCCCATGGCACAAATAAGGTAGATGCAAAGTATCCAGATTCCTTGATTTTCCAGATTGAAAGATCAAGTACTTAATACATTTATACAGGGTAAACAGGTTTCTAACTGGCATATATCCAAAAAAAGAGATTTGAATTAGCACCTTTCCATCCTAAATCAGGTTGATAAAATGTTGTAATGTTTCCTTAGCTGGAAGGTATGTATCTCCCAAAATCATCTTTCTTATCCCCCAAAATATTTCAGCAGAGTTAGGCAGTTTTTTACAGGAAAATGTTACATAATAAGGAGACTAAAAATTTTCTATAGCCAAGGGAGGAGAAAAGGGAAAAAATGTTAAAAAGAATCAAAATACCATGCATTAAACTTTGACTTTTCCAAAACAAAATTGTGCAAAATTATCTAATTTTTTTTTTTTTTTTTTTTTTTTTGCTTGAGCGCTAGAAGGAATACAAATATTTTTGTCTTAGGGCTGTTCTCTGCCTTACCTAATGGAATAGGCTAGGCAGCATGAAATGGCTGCAGAAGATGGAAGCTTCTGAACAAACAAGAAGGAATATTTTTTCACATCTGTGGAACCCCTTACCACAGGACACTGCCTGTAGATTTGTAAAGCAACTAGACAAATGTGTGGAAGAGAAACCAGTTGATGTCTACTACATACTGAGATACCACTTCGCTTCAAAAAAACCACGTTAAGGGTCAGCAACATTGTGTGGAACCACCAGCATGTCCTTGCCCTGCTCACACTGTCCCCTGGGCTTCTGCTACTGGCCTGTATCAGAGACAGGATGCTGAGCTCAGTGTATGCATCTGACCTCTAACAATCCTTGCAAATGCTTTTATGTTCTTCCTTTCCTGCCTTGTCATCTCCCCAATAATGCTGCTGAAGTTCTGCTTTATAATTATCTTAACATTGTCTCACCTGCATGAACACAAAATAAAACATTTTCCAAGAACACTGTGAGACCTCTTCAGGAAAAAGTAAATAAATAAATAAAATAAAATAAAACAAATCAAACTTCAATCAGGAACTGGCAATTTAAGTTTGCCTGATGTCCAAAATTTCATATATTGATCCTTATACCAGTATCAGAAACAAAGGGACAAGCAACTGTTCAGTCTTCTCATTCTTCAAGGAATGATAAGGAAGAGAAAAGTGCACAGTGGTTGAATGTGCTTTATACCGTATTTTTCTGCTGTAAAGATAAGAGCAGGGAATTTCTGATTTCCAGATAATAAGGGCTATATAATTTATTCATACTGAATAAAAGTTGAAATTCTTTCTCTCTAAGAACTTTTTTGGTAAAAAAATATTAAAAGATCAAACAATTAGAATTGTGGAGGATCCCATCAAGGTCAGATGTTACTTATCATGCCAGCACTATAAAGCTCTCATCAATCATCAGAACCTAATTTCAAGCCAAGACAGTTTTCGAACTCTAATCCTAGGCCAGCCATTCAAAGCAAACTAGAAATAACTCAGCCCTTTGCCATTGCATTTTAATATGGACTGCTGATATGAAACATGAACATATGCTTCCTTTGCAGTCTTTGATAATTTTATGTAGTAGACTTGGCAGTTTAAAAAACAGAAGCAATTTCCTGTTTTTCATTCATTGCATTATTACACAAGAAACAATTGTGAGTGTTGGTCAGGTCCCCACTTGTACACATGTCCCACAAGCAGCCTTTCAGCCTCCAGAAATTCCCCAGAGCTCAGATTGCACAGCCTGTTATGCACCGATACTAGGAATGTCACTGGAGGATCTGAGTCATTGAAGACATAGAGCAAGCTATGAAAATAAGTTTGTTATATTCTTCAGAGTAATTGTGTCTTAAAATGAGTGTCAATAGGACAATATCTTAAAATACTTTAAGAAAAGATAAAATGAACAAGTGAAAAAAGAGTGATCCTCAGCAAATCCATACTGATAGAAGCATGACCTTTTATAAGCAGTAGAGACATTGGAGTGTTTCTCTTCACACCTTTCTCTCTGGTTTCACAGAGATTGTGTTCACTCCTCCTTCTCCTTTTACATCCCAAAAGAAAGATGTTCCTTGCATATAGCCTGATCTAACTCCCATGGTTCTCCATGGAAGTCAGACTAAGTGTCATAGCCCAGGAACAATGAAAAATTGTCTAGGACAGTACACGATTTGATGTCAGAAGGAATTAGACCCTTAATCTTTCCATTGGTTCAGACATTAATCTTTTCTGATAACCAGGATTTGTCAAGTCCTTCTGGCAATGACCTACTGAAATTTCTTCCATGTTCCTTCTTTGTTTCAGTTTCAAACATCAGACAATTGTTGTTCTCATTTGGGTTGGTTTCCTGCATCTTGTAGTTGCTCCAGGATGACATTTTTGCGTGTATGGTAGTCACGGTGCTAATACAAAAAGTGAATGGTGTAGGTTCTACTTCCAATCTGCAGTGTGTCTGTTCTCCCTAATGACTCCTACTGTTTGAGCATATCTTTGAAGTGTAAGACTAGCACTACAGAATTTGCAGACTCAACATCAAGAACATACTGTGGAGTATTTCCTATTTCAATATTTCTTTGTTGAAAATTATGTCTGGCATGCATACAATCTAGACAAAGGCTGGAAATGGAATAGAAGGAAGGAAATTATAAAGTAACCAATGCTTGAAAAATCTGCAGAAGTCTGGATTTTTTTATACCACACATAGAAAATATAAGATATGTGTTCCTTCATTACATTGCAGTATTGGTACCACTGACAACAATAACCACAGAAACCTCAGAAAATAAGTGGCAAGTCTAGAATTTCTATGAATAAACTTTGGGAAAAAAAAAAAAAAACTGTGGAGATACAACTGTGTGTGCATGCATATAGTTATGCTGGAAAGATACTTTGATCATAAAGTAGGGTTTTTTTTTACTAGACTATGTGTCCCTTACCATACTGGTATGTAAGTAAAACTTTAATTGAAAGACAATCTTGGTGAAAACTGGTATTTCCCTTACAGAGTGACTCCCCTGAGACCTGGGGCTTATTCGAGAGTTTTAAATTCCAGATGAGGAATTAGTAGGAATGACCTACTAGAGCAGTGTGTTGAGAATAATTTCCTTCTATTACTACATTTCACATAAAAGAGGCAGTGCTGTCAGTTTTTTAACTTTGCAGGACTGATTTCAGAATTTGTGTTTTAATAAACTATCAATACACTAAAACATTATTATTACTACTACTACACTAGTGACAGTTGCCTTTGTCTGACTTCACCCAAGCAAAACTTATGTGGGGAAGAAAGATTTCTGACTGTTTAGGGATTGAAGGATTTTGCTTCTGTTATTAAAAAGTCATTTATAGAGAGCTGTAAATGTACACATCATTTTACAAATGTGGTATAAGTTACATTCCTCGCCCTGAAGTGTTTATAGTCTAAGATAGGAAAAAGATAAATGAAGACCAGACTCAGGAAAACAATTTATACGGAGTGTGGTGTGAGGAATAAGAATGAGGTGGATAGGAAGGGAAAATTGTTAGAACTGCTCCTTGTTGAAGGCCAGATCTTGTGGAAGATGGAGATGGGGATCAGGATTTGGAGACTGTCTCAGTGCACGATCTGACCAGTGACACATAATTCTGCCTGAGTAAAAGGGAGAATAAAAGTGGGAACAGGAGAAGGAGACAGGAGGAGTATAAAGTAAAAGGCCTGGGAAGAACACAGGCAGTGAGTGAAAATGGCAGACCTCAGGATTTTTGTCAGGGTCATTTTATGTTGCCTTGTGCCCATGATAACACCACATAGGGTTTTTTTCTGAATATTAACTAGGCAAGTGTCAAAGCATTTTTTCAGCTTGACACTACAAATTGAGGTGAAAGTGTTATTTACAATGTCAGCACTGCTTATTTCTTTATCAGACAATTTATTTTAATCAGTGTGACTTAATTTTTCCAAAACACACATAGAGTAATAATTTTAATCATGGATGTGTGTCTTCCTCCCATCATTGCTGGCTCTGCCTTTAAAACCCATTGCTGAAACTCCTCTTTAACGAGGCTGAAGCCAGAAAATCAGGGTGCAACCTTTACTTCTTCAATCCAAAGATACAATCTAGCACCTCTTTCTACCTTTGCTCCTGTCAGTCAGTCTCTGTCTTTGGGTCCAGAATAATAATGAGCTCAGAAGGATGCAACATGTCAAGAGTATTTTATTTTCTCAGTGGCATGCTTTACCCCAATTCTGGTGCAAATTTCTTGACACCTTATTCCAAAAATGCCTTGTGCTCATTCTGGAGGCCCCACACAAGGACTCCTTGAGCTGTGTCCATGTGTGGCATTGAGCTGTGACTGTGCTACAGGGCTGTCTGCATAACCTAAGCACCCAGCAGTACTCTGAGCATGTTGTGCTGTCTGCCATCATTTCTATCAAAGCGTTAATCCATACACTGCATATCAGATAGGTAAATGTAGGCCCCTTATATAGTCCACAAAGTAGTGCAGGTACTTTTTCAGGGGCTGAGAGTCAGCCTCTGGAGGAACACAGCTCTTCCAGGGTCTATGGCTGGAGTCCAGGCTCCCTGATTTAGACACATACCCCAAATGCAGATACCCTGTTGGCATGAATACCCTTCTGCTGTGTGAAACAGTCAGACCTGTCGTGGCTTTCTCTTCTGCCTGTTTGTAATAAATTGCTGTATAATTAATAAGACATTATTGCTATACTTTATTAGTGTTATTACAGTTTTATGAACTTATGAATGAGATATTTACTGACAATGTAGAAGATTTAACATTCCTACATGCTTAATCTGCTAGAAAATGTTAGGTTTAAGCAAAAAAATGTGCTTATTCATGTAGCTGGAACATAAGAAGGGTGTTTGAAATATAAGTCTAGACACTTTTGCAAACTGTTAAAGAAACGTACAAGTAAAAATATTGACTTTGGAATGCAAATGGCCTTTGAAGAAAGTTAACCTGGAAATTATCTTAAGGAACAAAACTGCAATCTGCAACCACAAATGCCGATTTTTATTTTTTTAACCCATTCAAGCAATACCTTCTAGCTGCGGTACAAAGTTAAGAATGGTAATCAGGAAAGGAATGTTTATAACTTGTTTTCCTATTTAAACTGATATTCAAGACACTTTGTTTTCCCTTTCCTTTTTGGAAGCAATAGTTCGACACAATGTCCAAAACCGTGTTCCAGTTTCATTTTTCAGACTCACAACTTGACATTTAAAATAAGAACCTGACCAAAATCTATGAGATTCTATCACTGATTTGAATATTTAAGTTCTCTGAATCAAGCTTTTCAGGTTTTGTAAAAACACTATTGCAAAAGGTAACAATATTCCCATTTACCTTCTTATCCCTATTTTAGCTTAATTTTTCAGCTATATCAAGAGCAATTGTTTTTCTGAGAAACCAGGCTGAAAATTACAGGTTGCTAATTTTATGGGAGCTAATAATAAAGTAATACACATTTTCCAAGTAGAGAACCTTTGAGGTGTTTTCTTCCCTGGCATCTGATTTGTATTTTTAAATTAGCTTTGCCCAGCAAAACTAAATTATAAAACAAAGAGAAACAATTTTTAAAAAAGATAGACATGTACTGTTTAACCTGGCTGTATTTCTCACTAGCAAGTAAATACTATTACAAAGAATTACTGTTTACATAGCCGACTCCAAAATGAAAACAAATCGACTCCTGCGAAACTGGCTGGGACATTAGTTACAGAACGATCACTGACTATGACTTGAAAACAGACAGGGTCTGTTTTTTCTCAAAGCAATTGGCTTTGAATTAACTTTATTTTATTCTTTTTGTCTCCACTGTCTATCAGATAATACAGCATGGAACTTCTGTAGTTTGCTATTTAGTTGTTAGCATGATAATCTGTGCCTCCATGGAGACAAAGCAAAACAAAATCTCTTCAAAGACAGTATTTTAAGGCTTCCATGATTTGCAGGGTCTTCATACAAACCACTGGATTACACAAACTAAGTCACAAACTGGATTCTACTTCTGGCAAATTGGTGGAACTATTATCTCAGCAGTGACTGTAAAAGCCAACATCACAGCCATCCCATCAAAGTAATTGCCTGCAGTAGGCTTTCCTCAARTCTAATTCTGGCGGCAAAACTACTCAAATTGACTGTAAGATTCAGATGCTAAAGGGTTACAGGCTGTGCTGCACTAGCATAACTTGATCTCTTATCCAGAGACTAATTCTGGCCACACCCAGGCCAAACTGTAGCATACAATAAAACAGACACCAGCAATTTGTGTGCGCATGTGTTTGCATTAAGGTAATCATTCCAGAGTAATAAACATTATATTGGTAGTAAGACTAGCCCAAATCATGAATTTGCCTGCAAATTAGGCCCTTTGATACATCTGGAAACCACACTGGTATGTCTTATAAGCACTGAAAAATCCAAGTTTCAATTTTTATATCACAGTCACAGACAGGGGAGACAAATCTGCAAAGACCTGCCTTCTTATTGTCTGTGATAGGTATAGAAGCCATACATCACTGCTGTTTTAACTTTGGAAGAAACTAGAACAAGAGAGTGACTCTAAAACAATCACAGGCATGTGACATATTGAATTATATACAGATAGCACAGGAACAGGACGGTAGCTAGCTAGGCAATCCTTGGGAAAAGAATACCCCTTTCCAGTATCCATAGGTATCATCTGTAGTCATGGTTAAAAAAGCTTATAAATAACAATGACTTGATAAATTGTAACTGCAAATCAAATAATGGACATTTTCCAGTTATATAGTTTTGGATGTTTTCAGATTATATATTTGAGTAGTGATTATTAGAAGAACAAAATTATTTTGTCTACAATATCCTGAGCTGCGTTAGGAAAAGCATTGAAAGCAGGTGGAGGGAGGTGATCCCTCTCCTCTTCTCAGCACTGGTGAGGCCACATCTGGAGTACTGTGTCCAGTTCTGGGCTCCCCAGTGCAAGAGAGACATGGACATACTGGAGAGAGTCCAGAGCTGGGCCACAGAGATGTAGGGACAGGAACTTCTTTCATATGAGGAGAGGCTGAGGAAGCTGGGACCGTTCAGCCTGGAGAAGAGAAGGCTCAGAGGGGATTTTATCTGTGTGTGTAAATACTTGATGGGAGGGTGTAAAGAAGGTGGAGCCGGGCTCTTTTCAGTGGTGCACAGTGACAGGACAAGAGGCGATGGGCACAAACTGAAACACAGGAAATTCCATGTAAGTGTAGGAAAAAACTTTTTACTGTGAGAGCGGTTGAACACTGGCACAGGTTGACCAGAGAGGTTGTGGAGTCTCCTTCCTTGGAGATATTCAAAACACACCTGGACATGGTCCTGTAGATTCAGGAGCTGGAATCATCTGAATATATCTGTAGTAGTAAATTGAATGCTTCAGTTAGCACTCCTTGGCACTGTAGTCAACAAGTACAGGATACTCTTTTTCTATACTATTAAAATCTTAAGATGTGAAGGAGGCCAGTCACATTCAAACTACCCATTACTAATGGTCTTGGCCCATACTGGCCCTTACCTTTGTCATAAATTGCTTAGGATATTGCCAGTTGGCTCAGATCAGAAGCCGATCCAGGAGCACAACTGTTCTGATAATTTCACAGTACAGGCAACTGGAATAAAAGGTTCTGCAAACCAAAAGGAGTCAATTTTTCAGTAAACGCTTTGGTTCAGGAGTCCGAGGGCTTGAACTCAATGTAAACATTAAGCTCTCTATTCTCACTTTTGTGAAGAACGAGTGTGACAGGAGAAGTCCATTCCTCGCCTGTTGTATACCCACAGCTCCTTGGAACCAAGACACCCACAAGAAAACATAAATGGGAGATGCATGGCTACAGATAGGACTGACTTTGCATAAACTTTCTGTAAATAATTTTTCCACTGGAATCACTAGTCTTTGGTGTCACCTTAATGTCTTCACTAAATCAGAACTGGTTTGGCAGCAAAACTGCCCTAAAATAAAAGAAAAAAATATCCTATTTTAGTAGGGAAGTACTAAGATTGTTGTTCTGTTTACATCAGGCAAGCTTTTCTTTTTCATATAAAGACTCAATAGTTGCCACAGGAAGGCAGAAAATCTGGGAATAACTCTGACACACAAAATATTTCAAGGATATAAAACATAGACTGAGATACAGGTACTAAATCCAAGTGAAATAGCTACTGAAATAATGTAGTGGAGAATTTTTCCCCAGTTTTCTGAAGGCAGACCCAGTAAAGTTTATAAAGGGATTTTAGGTATACACTAGAGACCCAAAGATGACAACGGTAAAATGCATATCAGGGGATAGAAAAAGCATAACTTGTGAATCACCCCAAAATTTAAATAATCCAAGATTTAACAGCAAATCTAGACCAGGGATTCTCAAATTTCCTGAAGCACAGTCCACAGTCAGCCCTCTAAATCTGCTGTGGAACATGTGGTGACACATGACTGTAGCTAAGATCTGATGGGAAAATCTTGTTTTTCTCCCATACTAGTGTGACAAGAAAGTTCTTGCTCTCATCTTGGTGAAGGTGAGGAAGAATGGTCCTAGTTACGAACCATAACTGAAACCATCACAAACATAATGCTAAGATATTCCTGTGGGCCACCTCAGATGAAATGAAGGCTACTGAGGTCTGTGACCGTAGTTTGAGACTCAGTGTCACACAGATTTGGTGGGCTGCAGAAGATCCAAGACCTTCTCTAGCTCATAGGTATTCTTTTTGTTCTGAATTAGATCAAAATGAACTTTTAAGGTACTGGCAACTTACCTTTTTCTCCCTAGCTTCACAGGAGGTTCACCAAAGCTTACAAAGGGGAACAGGTCTAATACTGAGCAAATGTGAATAAAATGTGGGATGCATATGACACTTAGGGTAGGAGTGAGTTTGAGCTCATTCCGACTAAAAGCTTGAAGTAAAAAAGCTTTAAAATTGGTTCACGTGAAGAAAAACCAAAACATATTGGAAATGGAAACCATCATATTAGAGAGGCCCATGCTCCAGGCACTGTATTTCTGGCAGGTTTTATGTTGACAGTTTAGTTCTCATAGGCCATTTCATAGTGACACAGAGAGTTTAACATTTAAATTAGMGTAAGCTGGAGAAAACCACAGCTGAATCTAAAACTGTACATTGGGCACTGCTATAAATGTTGCATCTGAAATCTTTATGTGTGAATATATTCTGATATTTCCTGTTCTAGGTATAGAAGATAAAGATTCTACATAAAGTGAAATTCAGAGTGGAGAAAATCTATTTTGCAGATTACCCATACATAGTACTTTAATTGATTGCACTCAAGATATTTTTGTTCCAAATGGAAAGCCATATCTTCTGACAGATTCCTGTGTTACATTTCACACCTTGTGATTTAAACTAATTTGCTAAAATAAAGGTGCATAAAACTATTTGTCCCATATATTTTGTTTCCATTATTTACCCTTTATGGCAGAAAAAATAGAAGGAAGCAAAACATTGCAGTATTGTCTTTTGTATTTTAGATGTAAACAAGCCATTTTGCCATATAAGTTCTCTCTGGAAATTTTATGAGATTAAATTTTTCTCAAGTATACCAATGACACACACTATGCTACCTGATTAATCAAGCTTTCACTGATTTTAGTCTAACTGAGATAAGCAGTTACCCTAAGTTTTAACCAGGCAAGAATTAGGTGCATTTTTTCTAAGGATAACGTCTGAGCACAACTTCTTTTTCCATCCTTTTCCAGGTAAGTCAGAGTCATTTGAAGGAAAACAAAAACCAAACAAGTCACCTCCCAACTACTGTACAGGCAGACTCCCTTCTTCCATCTCATTTTCCAGTGACATTTTAAGTGTCTGCTACTGGGAGCAAAATTTTATTCTGGTTTTGTTTTAGCTGGTTTTGCAGTTGTTTCAGTCTCTGTGGGAGTGCTGCATTCCTAGTTTACTGGGCTGCCTGTGGAATATATGCACAGCTGAGGCAGAAGAAAGGAATGTGTGTTTTTATGTTCCTTCTTCCTTTAGAAGTTGCAGAACAAAATACCTGCAGAATCCCAAGTATCTAGGAGTGGCTGTTGCCCACCAACAATACCAGGGCACAAAGTTGGTTAATGTTCCACTGTCTTCAAAAATTCTCTGCAGATACAAGGGGCTATTCCCTCATTAGATTTAACACACTACTCTGAGTTTGTATCAGATCACATCAGCTGAACATGAGTTGTGAACTACTGAGTTGGTAATTCGGGGGTGTTATTTTGGACTAAGTTCATTTGGCTAACAGGATGCAAGACTTCGCAATAAATAATGTCTTTGAAGAGTATGGGAAAACTGATACCTAACTTAATCCTATTGAAAACAATGAGGCAGGCAAGACTTCTACAAAGTTTTTAAGTGGTAGGAATACTGGCAGCCCCCGCTCTCTGAAGAAAATCAGGACCATTCTAAGAAACTCTGAGCTTTGCTGTGCATATTGTGTTTTGTTCAAGCACGCAGCCAGATTTCCTTCCGTCATCCAGCATAACTTTCCCCAAGTTCATTGAGAATTCAGATCTTCATTACTTTACTATATCCTTAGAAAACTCCATGCTGTGGAATATGTAAGCACAGACAGGCTGTGTCTAGATAAAGGCACCTAACTTATGAGGATGGGACCTATTAGGGAAGAAGGTTCCTCATTCCTTTGGCAAGGCAATTCACAGGACGAGCCTAATACCCTTCATTATAGTAGAGACCACTTCTCCTCTTACTAATTTAAGTAATTTCTTTTAATAGAGAATTTTTTTTTAAGAAAACTTCTTTGCCAGAAAATGGCCAAAGTGATAATGTAGTATTTTCCTGGTATGGCTACCTGGGTAATAGAACCAGAGTTTATGAATTTGTGGGTAGTCAGCACTGCTCTGCCATGGCCATGCAATTCTTGTCAAATGTGGAAATTCTCCCTCTTTCGAAGGGAGCTATCTATTAATGAATTACATCAAATGAATGGCATCAAAAATGATTTGATGTGCACTAATCTGCCAAATCTGCTAAAACTCTGGGATTTTTAGTTATCTCATTGGTAGTGTGACTGAAGAGCTGAAAACACTAAACCTCAAAAAGCATGTTTTCATGAACTTACCTTATAGGAAATTCAGGTTGATTTTGAGGAAGTTCATAGAAGAGACATTTAGGATGTTGTTCTTTCAAACAAGTTGTAGAGCATTTATCAGGAAAAGGTTTTGAGGGTTTTTTTAGGAGCTTCAACCTTGTGCTTTCAAATACCCTCTGCAAAATTGTTTTTGAGAACATATATAAGGATTACTTGAAAAAGAAACGTTCACCTAATATGAACTATCAGACTATTGGCTTGCTGGGAATAGTCTGCAATAACAATAAGTCTTGGCGTTATCTATTCACTGCTGGATGCAACACTCTATAAACTACACCCAGTGTAGTTCCATATGAATTGCTTTATCTATCCCACACAATGTAATACTACACAGTAGTGAAGGCTCAGGTGCCGGACACACTGAGCACAGGCTAATGAATACTGTGCCTTTGGTCCCTTGGGGTTTGCTTTGCTATCTCTTCATTTTCCTTCACAGGCATCAATTTGGTTTCAGATTCCTGTACACTCAGGTAAAAAAATTCAAAGAAATGGAGAACCTTCACCTATGTGCTACATGCGATGCAGAGCCCTGAAATCACAGCTGTGTTGTTTCAAATTGTGTGTGTGTACACATAAGTTTTTAAAGGGATGATGTACAAGACTGCTTGTGAAAATGACACGAGTCAAAAAATGGGCACAGCATGCTCTTGAATTTAGACTCTRAATTAGTGAGAAATTGCCAGGAAATTAATAGGGGAATCATCTATAATAGATTGTGATTTGTTTGTGTTTGCAAATTTTAAGCTTTTTGTGACAATAGTAAGTCTTTCACAGGGATCAGATTATAATGAAAAGTCAGTTATAATTTTTAAAAAAAACCAAACACTATAGAGCATATAGCATATACTGTATTTATTTTGCAGTTTCACATTGTTTTTGTAATGAATTTGGAGGGGATGTATTTAATATCACCTTGCAAACAGATATACAAAACGGTGGCATAATAATGAAGAAGAAAAAAGAAAGAAAAATGTATTCCAGTTCCAAATGGTGAGTCAAAAGTCATGCATTAATGCACCATAACCATCTAAAGTTAAATATACTTTAACAGGCTTAACGTCTGAGGATTCAAAATCAACAATGAGGAATTATACATGAAGTGAGTTTAAATTACAGAAATTTTCAGGCTGATTTTGAAAGTCTTTTGTCTCTGGAGAGATCCTGAGGGACTGCAGTCTGGCTCATATAGTGTCATTAGTTGAGAAAGAGCCTGAGGGTAGAGAGAAAAATACAGACTGCTTAGTTGAGGAGAAAAATCTTTAAAACATTTCATAGGATCAAGTAGACAAATACCTTAGAGGAATTATTGAAGTAAAAATATTTAGCAGGTAAGAAAAAGTGAAAGTATTTTTATAAAATTGAAATTCTATTTTTGCAATAAGCAAGGAAAACATCATTGACAAAACAGGTAATTCTTAAATATTCAGAAAGCACCTGGCCTAGCGTAGCATCAGAGATTAGTGTTTTAAAAAGCACTGTCAAAACAAAAGTTATCTCACTGAGATGTAGATTGGTTAAAGGGCAATAACCGTAAGTGTAGCTTTTTTCCTAAGATTGAACAAAAGCAATGAAATATCACTGATATCTGGGCTAGCCAAGAAGATGCTAAGTCTTTTTTTGTTACAAGAAACTTGTAAGAGAGAACTTTAATAGAAAGAAACAGTGGAATGGGAATTGGACCAGACAGGTAAAGGCAATGCAGAAAGAGTCAAACATTTTTCAGATTACGACTGAAGATTAGGAATTACTAGGATYGTTATTATTATAATGTCAGTAGTAATGAAATCTATTATTGAGTCAGGATGGAGCTCTCTTTAAGACATGAGGTGATGATAAAACGTGGCCAATACTGGTAACTCCAGAGGTAGACTGACCAAGACTGCAGGTAGAGTTCTGTGAATGCAATGAATTTGCCTGCAGCACCAGGGAACAGTTGAATTACAAACCAGGTCCCATCTCTGATCCTTCCCATACTTTTCTGCATCTAGAAGGAGATTCTTCTTTTCTATGGTATATTTTCCACACTGGTGTCTTTACAACATCCAATACAAGGATCTTATGCTGCAGAGAGGAGGAAGTATTTTTGTAAGTCACAGTGTTACAAAAAAATTATGAGTATTTTAAATAGAGGGCAACAGTGCTACAGACTGAAGCAAATCCCCATGAAAATCGGGGTGGATCAGGATATGTTCTTAACTGCAAATGTTTGGTGTAAATTACAACAAACTCAGAATTACTCTGATTTACACTGAGAGTTGCTTCAGGCTCTGGCATCCTAAAAACAAAACAACAGGTTTGTCCCTACCTCTTTCCATGTGCCTCTGCCTCTGCCAGCTGTGCTTTCTGGGTAAAATACACACAAAATCAGTTTACTTTTCTTCTGATGGGTAAGAATACATGCAAATGGAGAAGCAGGTAATTTACAGTGTCCTCTCAGGGCTCTGAAATCAAATGGACTACACTGGTAGTTACTCTGGAGGTAACTCAGGTTGAGAGGTATCAACTGATACCACTGTCTTTGATAAGAGGGGAACATACAACACACTCATAGAAAAATGCAGACAGGGCAACTGAACATATAAAAATATACTGTGAGTTTAGGACTTAAAATACTATCGAGCTTTCCATTCTGATTTTCCATTCTGAACAATTAGGCAATATCGAATGTCTTGAAGGCTGTTACTTTTAGAGCAAGGTACTGCCAACTGAGTCATTTATGCCTCTGATTCAGGTCTTCTTATTTACTAAGATGAGATTCGCAGTTCTGTTTCCCTGAATTACTATTCTTGTGTTTTAATTCCTAGTGTCTCCTTCCRGTATCCCAGGGCTCTTTTCAGTGATCACTCTCCTCTGAAGCCCAGAGCTAGCCCTTGAGTCCTAGCTTTTTCTCAGTCATATTGGGAATACTTTCAGAGGCCAGAGTCCCTGAAGTCATCTTACACTATGTCAGTTATGTTTCTGTTCTTTGTCTGTCACAAACCCAAACCTGTAACAACACCCAGACCCTTGTGATTATCATGGGCAAGTGAAAGCCTTTCAGAGAGGTTAGTTCAGTCCCGTTCCATGGTTGCATGCAGACGGTATTTGGGAAGTGGCTCTTACTATTTCCAGTGAGTTGCTGTTCATTTGTTATTCTGAATGAACCCATTCATCAGCTTGAGTGACAATTGTCCAATCTCAAGAAATAAAAGTATCACCTATTTCAGTTACATCTTGTTTTAAAGGCAATTCAAAGTGGCTCTACCATATCTGACCCTGCTACCTAGCATAATGGAGAAAAATACTTCCAGTTACTCGTAATGCAATGTTCCCAACTGATGTATGTGCATGGTGAGTTTCTGGCAAGAGATTTTAATGCTACAAATCCAAGTGGATTTTGTTTCTGTTAAAAGTTTGTTGGAATACCTCTCTCCTTGCCCAGTTTTCTTTCATATACCATGGAGAGGCCTTTCTTGATATGCTTCTAAGTGTCTCTTACCTCTGTAAAATATGATGTCTGGAACTTCACTAGAATTTCTGTTACTATCCAAGCCTCTCTGTTTCCTGTTGCAGTTATGTTATAAAGCAGCCTTGGTTCCAATAAATATTGATTGCCCAGACTTCCTTCTCAGGTTAAGGGCAAAGCACATCAACTGCAAAGCCCTAATCACTCTAATTAAACCAGGTCTAATTACTTCATCCTCAGAGGCATCAAAACAAAAAGACCTCAACACACTGAAGTAAGGGGGACCAGATAATCTTTTTTCTGTAATACAGAAGGAAGAAAATTGCACATAAAAAAATCAGTTCTAATACAAGGGTTTTTTGATTAATCTAATTAGAGAAGGGGCAGTAAATGTGAAATGGGAATAGGTGCAACACAAATTTACCAAATACCAAGCCAGCTGTATGGCTTACTGATAAAATTTCACTTTTTGTAAAAGGACAATGAGGACAGTCTAAGCTCTCTGGATTTCACAAAGTATTCTAAGGGAATCTATTAAACTGGAGAAATTGGGGATTAGTATGAAAACTGTAAAAATTACTTTAAACCATCAATAAAGTGCATCTGAAAAGGTCAGATGTGGTACTAAGATATTTCCAAACTATTTTCAGTAGAGTGGGAGAAAATGAATGTCAGTATGCAAAGCATAAGAGACAGACATCTAGAGTTCTTTCTACTGTTCTGATCACTGACGTTCAGGAAGATGAGCTTGGGTTTAAATAGGAGCAGAGAGGAGATGCATAACCAGGATTATGTGATGCCTTTGCCTGCAGTAGGAAAGAAGCAAAGAAGAAAACAAAKAATGTTCCAGAAAGTAACTTATACCTATTCAGGTACAGTAAATTCAAAGACAGTTTGTGGGCAACCACATAAAATACTTCCACTTTTGAGAGAAATGTCAGCATGAATGGATTCCCAGATCATTGCAAGAAACTTTATCCTATTGTCAGAGCTTGTTGGTTTAATGATCCATAACCAAAAGGAATACACTATAAATCAGAACGCAGAACAAGACCATCTCCTTAGCTGAAATGTTTGGTGGTGCCGGTAGGTGACACTGAGCTTCCCATGATAGAATCGTATATCAAGTTTGTATGCCTCAAGTTGAAGCAATAAAGATAAATAGGCTGTCGTGGTTTAACCCCAGCCAGCAACTAAGCATCAGCCGCTCGCTCACTCCTCCCACAGTGGGATGGGGGAGAGAGTCAGAAGAGTAAAAGTGAGAAAACTCGTGGGTTGAGATAAAGACAGTTTAATAGGAAAAGCAAAAGCCACGCACACAGGCAAAGCAAAACAAGGAATTCATTCACTACTTCCCATGGGCAGGTGTTCAGCCATCTCCAGGAAAGCAGGGCTCCATCACGCCTAACGGTTACTTGGGAAGACAAACACCATCAGTCCAAACGTCCCCCGCTTCCTTCTTCTTCCCCCAGCTTTATATACTGAGCATGATGTCATATGGTATGGAATATCCCTTTGGTCAGTTGGGGTCAGCTGTCCCGGCTGTGTCCCCTCCCAACTTCTTGTGCACCCCCAGCCTACTCGCTGGTGGGGTGGGGTGAGAAGCAGAAAAGGCCTTGACTCTGTGTAAGCACTGCTCAGCAGTAACTAAAACATCCCTCTGTTATCAACAGTGTTTCCAGCACAAAACCAAAACATAGCCCCATACTAGCTATTATGAAGAAAATTAACTCTACCCCAGCCAAAACCAGCACATAGGCTCTCTGCTTCTAACAGTTGTTAGTTCCAGTCAGACCAAACTATACCTCCATTGAATTATTACCACCTCTGCTCTGGAGCAGAAAGGTAGACACTTTTGCTGATTATTGCAGGGAGACATATTATTATTAGGTTGTTAAGCAGAATGCTTAATCTATCATTCAAAATGTTTCTTAGCTATCAAAGATCCTTATGCAATGAACCATAGAATGTCATCTACCAATATGGGAGCTGTGAATAAACTTGTTATTAAAAAAACAAACAAACAAACAAAAAAGTAGAATCTTCCTAGGAACTGCACCTTAGCTTCAATGCTCCTTGTTATTGGGAGGCTTCAGTGGGTATCAGTTTATTCTCGAGTAAAACTACATGATACCTGGAGGCATTATCAGAGAAGACCTCTGAAAAATAGTAAGAGAAACTCGCTCAGAACTCAGGTCTTACCTCAGACCTCCGTGGAGATGGGGCACGGTGCTCATTCCTGCTCTTTGAAGGAAGAACTTGTCATGTCCAAAGGCTCGTGATCAGGCACATGAGCTGTTTTGGTACTTCTGTCAAGAAAAGATTCTTCAATGGTTGACACAGTAAAATATTTACCCCTGAATGCATTTTATAGTTCAAACCTTAATATGGTATATTCACTTATCCTTCGAGGGTAGCACAAGAGGCATTATTTCCTAGCACATTATTTTAAATTGCCAGAATAGCTTCTAACCATGGTATTTATTACTTTTCTCCTTCTAAAACACTATTAGCCAGTATTGCTTCTGAGGTTAAATTTAGTAGTGTTATATGAAGTGTATCCTGTTATTTGTATAGATAGTATAAACATTGTGACTGGAACACAGCAAGCTTCACCATTTCCAATAGGAAACTGAAGCCAGGAACATGGAAATAGCAGCATAAATAATCCTCATAGAGTATTTTTACCTATGACTAACTCATCTTCTTAACTATTCACTTAAATTTGTATTTCCAGGACAATTAAAGCAAGTGAAATAGTTGTCATCACACTGACTGGTGAATAAAATTTAATCCTTTCATAAAAAAGAAAAACCAACAAAAAACCCCCAAACCAAAACCAACAAACAACAAAAAACAACAGCCCAGGAGATTGCCATTTTACAGCAAAAAATCTGGCATGCCAGTGTTGACCTAAGGAAGCCATCAAAATGAATTACTTGGTTTGGTGAAATATTGTTACAGTAGTAAAAGCCTCTCTTTCATAGCTTCTATTACTGTTTGCAGCTTGAATTGTAGCAGCATCTATGAGCACCAATGGACTGAGCAAGCTTTGTATCAGCCACAAGCATTATGTTCTTTCTGTATTTGCTACATCTTATCTATATAGTCGCCTTCTAGACAACCTGCAGATTGTCTAGACAAACTTGTTTAAGCATAGTCAATGGTTTGTTAAAACCTTAAAGCCCTATCAGGCACATAGGGTCCCAYATGCCTCCAGAGCACTCCGTCTTCACCCCTAAAAGACTGCACAGACAGACCACTGTGCTAAGTCCTGTACAAACACAAGAAATAAGAGGATAGATTGTAAGATGTGACAGAACATTGATCTCCTAGAGATGGAAAAAGGAGCAGAACATATAAACAGAAAAATGAAAGCTAAAGCATAAAGTAAGTACAAGGTGGCTTTTTAAAGGTACTTAGGCATTAATAGGAAAAATGGGTTGAGCTGGGGGAAGATTCATTAGAAGGCATTGAATAGCACTTGATAGTATGTGATGTGATCTATCCCCTAGATATTCTAGCCATCAACAAATGACTATTGAGCACAGCTTGCAGACTTTCAGCCAGTCATTGGGCCTTAAACACACACCAGAGCGCATGACTGAGAAGTACTTGTAGTATTTTTTTTCACATACCTTCTCAGTTCCCAGAAATGTCAGATAAATTGGTGTCAAATGGCATGAGAATGAGCCTTCACCAGCTGAGATGCGGGCCACCATAGTTTGACTTGAAAGAGTCCTGCATATTTGTATGTTGCAGGCTATAGAGGCTATAGGTGTTTTACAGCTTCCTTTTATTCCATCTTTCCCATAAAAAGAGTTAATTTGATAAACAGTTATTTATTCTGAAGAAGGATGATCAGTTTTTATTGAGAGCCTCACTAAGCCTGTTCCTGCTCTACTTCTTATAGCAGCAGGGCTGCCAGCATCAATAGTAGAACCTTCCCAGCACTAATTGCCAGCAGTACTGGATAGCTCATTCACAATTTCTGTACCGTCTTTTGTAATTTGGGATATGCTATTAGTTTTCTTTCAATAGTGTGAAAGATGTATACATTTATAATTGTATTGGTTCAGCACTGAGTTCTTAATCAGTTTGTTTCATTTGCATACCTTCTGGTACTTTTTATTTATTTTCTTCTATAGATGTACCTCAAGCTGAGCTGCGGTGTACATATATCCAGAAGGAATTTCATTCTAACAGCAGTTGTCTACTGCTATGTATTAATGATATTCCAACTATTGCTGCTAGCTGTAATGTTTAGCACAATTCACTAAATCATCCAGAAGGGATAAAAGATTAAGACTGGAAGCCTGTAGACTGTCTGAAAAATGGATGAATAGATACTGAATTTATTCACAACACTCAGTATTAATTAAATAATTAAAATCATAGAAATATACAGTCGTTGCCTGAGGAAGCTTTAGTAAAACCCACTATGCTTTAGAAAGTACTTAGGCATTCAGACCAGACAGCTTACTGCCTCCAAAACACCGAGTTTTGGAGGATAGCTGGCATTTGGGTAGTTGGCAGTGTAATTTACATTAGGTGTAAAGTGGAATTTTATGCACAATAAATCATCGTACAGGAAAACTCATAGATGTAAGAAATCTGCGTTAGGAGGGGAGAGGAGGTGGTTAAGGTTGCAGGCAAGCTGCCTGCAAGGTTTTTCATGAAAATAACACTTCAGATCTCAGGAAGAGTCAGAAACCTACACAGCTCTGATGCACGGTACAGTCATATCCTCTGAATATATACTTACTCCTGTCACCAAGGCAGGTGGGCCATTGACCATGGAAAAGCCTGTGGCTGTTTTTATCATGCTCTGTCCTCTCTCTCTCTGGAAACATATTAATCACATGTGTTATTCCTGTGTTCTGGATTTGTAGTAATGAAGAGGTGGAAGAAAGAGATACAGAAGAAGAAAGAAAAAGCTGAGATCACCAGATATGCTATATTGTGTTGAGCTGCAAAATGATTTTAGGATAATGATAATTCTTCAAGAGGCAACAAACCCCATTTCATTTAAACGCTAAGGTCACTTTAAACCCAAAGAACTTGAAGATTTGCTTTAGCAACAGGAGAAACTTAGATTCTCTCTTACACAGTGCGTTGTTGTCTGAGAGGATAGTGGGTGAATAAAATTGTGAATTCTTAGATTTATTATCTTATAAAGGGATACTGAATATGAATACAGAAAACATAGATGTGTGTGTGTATATGTATGTGTGTGTATATATATATTTATATTTATATATATATATTTGTATGGGTGTATATGAACCGCTGGCTTTGTCCTGTGACGTATAGACTGCAGAGAAGCAAAATAAACATTTTTAGGGGAGAACTGTATTATGTATGGTTTATGAGGTTGTAACATTGCTTACAGAGTGGGTTCTCTGCTCTTGAGTGATTTTGTCCATAAGAAGCACATTGCTATGGAAGTGGGAGATCAGTTTTATGGTGTTCATATGTTCAGAGTGGGCAATGTTGTTTCCAAATATGAAAAGGTCACAGAGGCAGCCCAAGAGGGCCAAGACACATAACCTAGGAAAATATTCATTGTCCCAGCTACTTCCCAGCCTGGCAAATACTATACTTAAAATCAGGAAATCATTATGCATTCCCTTTATCAACACTTTCTTTTCTTGCAAAGCTAACTATAGGTAGTTAAATCATAATTCAGACTGAACAAAGGGGTGATAAATATGTAAAAGAAAAAGCCCTCTTGTCCCTTCTCACTTTTTCAGAGTTAGGCTACAAGAATTTGGGGTTTAGATATATGACAATTGGTAAACTGAAATGAGAATAATGCAAGATGCAATAGCTAAATTTCATGGCTGTTAAAAGGATACATAAGCAAAGGAAGGGTGGAAACGATAGCCTTTAGGAGTCTGAAATCCAGAATTCTACAAACGTTCATAGCTAGAAACTGATTTATACAAGCTAAGTCTCAGATATTAATGGTAACTGGCTAACAATCACTGCCTTTTAGGAGAGAATATATGACCTAGCACATGCCTAACTTACAGGAATTCTTGAATTCTGGTCTCTGACCTGTACAAACAATTTAGTTACTGAAGTTCTTTCAATTTGCATAGCTATAAAATGAGAGTAGTGGTTAGAACTGTTGGGCCCTATGTAGGCATATATAAGGCATAACGTGACACTGTGCCATGATAATTCCCCTTCTCATCTTCCAACACTGTAGCTAGTTATTGAAGAACACTGCTGTGCTGCTGTATATATCCTGTTCCCTTACTTATTAAGAGACCACCAGAGAGTCTCCTCAGCACTGCAATTTGCCATATAAATATTAGGGGGATCTAAAGTCTTCTTGAAACAAATTCTGACTATTCTGGTGCTGAATTTTACATGTTAAGGGACACGATAATTTTCTCCTAAGGTAGGCAAGAACCTTATTTCTGATGTTGGTTGTGTATAAGATATGGATGTTTTATTTGAGAAATGTAATTTTCTGTGTATTTTGGCATTCCTTTGAGAAAGTAGAACATTTTGAATTGGAAAAGTAGCTACAGATTACCTACTCACAAAGACCTTGGAACATTCAGCTGAGCATTGAGGGCACTATTTCACAAGAAGGTGCTAAGCAGCACTAAGATTTTGGAAGATTCAGGGAAGAGATTTTTCCTGCCAAGCAACCCATCCAACCATAATGATGTCCCACTGCTTGCTGRGATACAATTTTTGCAATGCGTGGCTTGTGTAATATAGTCTCTCTCTGTGTGCAACAACATGTTTGGTAGTTACCTTAGTGCTGAGTCTTAATGTCTTCTTTCCAGTTCTCAGCAACCTGAAAAACTATAAAGTTATTTTGAAGTATTGCTGCCTGAAGTACATTTAGAACTTGATTCCACAAGATGCTGAGGAAGTAACTTTACCCCTATAAAATCTGAGATCTGTGGATGCCCTGTATTCTAGCAGGCAAATGAAGGGTATTGTCTAAATCCACAGGACTGTTTCTAATCACTGCCCAAAGGTAACACTAGAGGATTTTTTTTAACCTGTTGTGCTGGTTTTGGCTGGGATAGAGTTAATTTTCTTCACAGTAGCTAGTATGGGGCTATGTTTTGGTTTTGTGCTGAAAACAGTGTTGATAACAGAGAGATGTTTTAGTTACCGTTGAGCAGTGCTTACACAGAGTCAAGGCCTTTTCTGCTTCTCACCCCACCCCACCAGYRAGKMGGCTGGGGRTGCACAAGAAGTTGGGAGGGGACACAGCTGGGACAGCTGACCCCAACTGACCAAAGGGATATTCCATACCATATGACGTCATGCTCAGCATATAAAGCTGGGGGAAGAAGRRGGAAGKRGGSGAYGTTYGGAVTGATGGTGTTTGTCTTCCCAAGTAACCRTTASGCGTGATGGAGCCCTGCTTTCCTGGAGATGGCTGAACACCTGCCTGCCGATGGGAAGTAGCGAATGAATTCCTTGGTTTGCTTTGCTTGTGCATGCAGCTTTTGCTTTTCCTATTAAACTGTCTTTATCTCAACCCATGAGTTTTCTCACTTTTACCCTTCCAATACTTTCCCCCATCCCGCTGTGGCAGGAGTGAGCGAGCGGCTGTGTGGTGCTCAGTTGCTGGCTGGGGTTAAAAAACGACACCTGTATTCAGCAATAAACAGTGTACCTGTAAAATTTATGTTGAAAATCTTACATGTCAGTACCTCGAAATAAAATTTTTTTTTGTTTCTTGAAAATAACCTTTTTTAATTCTTGCAGCCTGACCTGTCAATCTTAATGTCAGTCATACTTCCTGCTTCTGAGTGCCAAAATCCACTGCTTTTATGTTGTTTGGCTTGTGGTCAGCCCTCACAAGCAGAAATCTGATGTGAAGTAAATGATCAATATTTATTCTAAGAAGTCTTCTACATTTATTCCAGATAGTTACAACATYGCAGGGGGTTAACAGGCAAGATCATTAATTCCAGAACCTTTGCAATTTTTTCTTGCACATGATGTGCACCTCTAAATATAACACCACATTTGGCATGAGAAACACGGGAATGTTCCAGTTTCAATACTTCTAAACTTCTCTGACCACTCAAATATCCAAGAAGTGCTGATCTATGACATATCCATCAACAACACCTACTATGTGAGAATTAAATGCATTGCACAAGAAAACATCAGCTGCAGCCCTGTGTATCTTGCTTAACTGCAGCTCGGATTGCTTTTGTTCTGTAAATCTTGTTTTAAAACTTGCTCTCATAAAGCCAATGTATGCAAACAAATGTAGTTTAAGGGGCCTCACTGGTGGATTTGGGGCTATTTTTTTCCTGACTTCAGCATTTCTGCAAGGCACATGTTAAAATAGCATAAAATTAAATGAATGTTTTGCCCAATTTTGGCTTTCAAAAATTGATTTTAGTTCATGTAAATGGGCCCCAGCTAGGGCACAGCTAGGAGGATGAAAAACACATTAACCCCAGACTTGCCCCAAGGTGAAACCTCAAAGACAGACTTAAAAAAACACAGGGGTTTGTTTTGTTTTGTTTTGTTTTGTGTTGGTTTTGTTTTTCCTTCCTAAATTGTAACTGTTAAGTTACTCCTACTTCAGAAAAGAAACTTCTATGTGGCCAAACCTGAGTCTTCAGGATATAGCTGACATTAATTTAACTGTGCACAACAAAAACATTTTTAGAACAGTTTTAATAAACAAATACAGTGTTATGTTTTTAACTTAATCTAGTTYGTTTTTTTTCCTAAAAATAGAAAATTTATTTTCTGATCTTTCAATAAGTATTGTAGTAATATACTTGAAGTATTCTGTGACATTTTAAAGTAGTTTTTTACAATTTTGTAATAGTTTTTAGAGTAGCTACAATTCCAACACTTTCACTACAATCTCCTAATGTTAACACTGAAGTCAAGTTTCTGGAACCATGGTTAAACACCTTGGTTTAAGCAACCATTTTTCAGAAAAACTAGACAACTAATGCTCACTCAGCGAAAAGTTTTGAAAGCTCTGAAAATTTAAGATAGAGTGAACTGACTTTATACACAGAGAC
Source organism: Phoebastria nigripes (assembly GCA_035582835.1). Classification (NCBI taxonomy): domain Eukaryota; kingdom Metazoa; phylum Chordata; class Aves; order Procellariiformes; family Diomedeidae; genus Phoebastria; species Phoebastria nigripes. Next base: position 302,389 of record JAYKAV010003255.1, on the reverse strand, counting down.
TTTTGTGAGTAAAGACATTGCAATATGACAAGCATGTACAATTTCTGGTGCTGAACTTCCCATATCTTTCATGTTTTGCATGAATATATGAATACAATTGGAGAAAGTTTTCAAATGTTAAAGTAGGTGGAAAACATCACTTTTCTTTATTAAAGAAAGTTTTATTTTCATAATGACAACCTTATTCATACCAATCTGTGCTGTTAATTTTGGCTGTTTTCAAAGAGTTTTCTAGGAGTGAGCAGGTAAATATTATGAGCAATTTTTTCTATGTGTTCATGTTCTTAAAAGATACTCTCCAAATGGTTTGTACTGGCGCAACTGAGAAGAGAACTTGGTCAAACTAATTTATTTTTCATTTAATATATGTAAATTCTATTATGGAGTTCTGAAAGACGCCAACAGCTGTTCTGTTTCAAGAAACTCAAGCAGAACAGGTTTTCATCAAAGCCAGAAATCTCCCTCCAAAGTCATAAAGCCATATACTATACTTGGTATTTTAGAAAGTAAAGCATTTACACAAAAGAAGTCTCCTAGTGCACAAGATGTGATAACAAATTATGCTTTCTGGAAATACATACTTAGTCTTCATATTTAGTCATTGAAGAAGGAAATTTTATTAGCTAAATTTAAAGAGCAATAAGGAAATAATGTCCTATTGTATGTAGAGCACCATTCTGTAGCTTTTTTGACATCCCTTCATTTATTATTCATCTTATCCTCTAAGCACCTTATTCTGTAAAACAGTACATTATAATTTCAAAATGAATGTGTTGAAAATGTGAAATAAATTAGCTAGTAAAATGATATTTCAAAGTGATTATTTAAGTTAAGTTGAGCCTATTTTACTTTCCTGTAAAAAATAAGGTGAACTCTATAACTCTTATCAGCCTGAAAACTCACTACAAGAATTCTCCTCTTCAGTGAGAAAGAGGTGAAAACAATTAAGACTGTGTCTGCATTACACAGTGCAGGAGAGTGTAAAGATACTCCTTTTATTTGGAAATTAGTTTGAGTGAAAATCTGTGCTACCATGACAATACTGCTTTCAGCACAGAGCTGCAGTGTAATGTTACCTTGGATATCTCAGTCAGTTCTTCAGTGTAGACATGCGCTCTGTAGCCTCTACAGATATTGTCTCTATCTATTCCTAGTCCTTTCAACATCTCCTAACATCTCCTAAACCAATTAAATTCTGTAAGCAGGAAGAAGATTGATTGACTACAGAAGATCCTACACTCTTTGAGTGTCATTCTGTAAAAAACTTTGAAAAGCCTCACTCACCAATCTGTCAAATGAACTAAAATGTGACCTCTATTAGCCTGTGTTGGCAGAGATTTGTCCATGCAGATGAATGAACTTGAAATTCAGCAAGTCAAAGTGATCAAGCTTCATGTAGTCATAAAATCCTGATTCAGACAACAGAGGCATCAGTTCTTTATCCATGGAACTCAAGTGTATTCCTGAAGTTTATACTGAAGTGTAACCATTACAGTGGAACACTGAACAGAATCCTCTTAGGGAAAAATACATTGCTAAAGACACTGCTAAAGACACAAGATGTGTAAGATGATGAATGTGCTTGATAAATGTAGCTGGTGACATATTTGCACTTGTAGGAGACATTTACTATCAAATCTACTATACAAAATCAATGAAACAAAAATTAAATAGGTTAAAATCTGGTCAGCTGGTCAATTTAAAAAAATAATTGTCAATAATAAATCATCATCCTATGACAACTGTTGCCAGTGGACTTCCACACAGATCTGATCCTGGTTTGTTGCCATATCACATGCTCTTACCACTGACTTGGAGAAATATACACAATTTAATTAGATAAAAGTTACATGAATACAGATATATGCATTTAAAATTTGAAAAGAATTCAAAAGCTCTTACAGTAGTAAATAAGGTAAAAGACAAATGCAGGGAGGGATGTAGCTCTGTACGGTGCTATCAGGACACATGTGTGTGATATATTACATAAATCACTCATATATCTGCTAAGTATGTTGCATAAAGATTGGGGCAAAGGCATTCCCTCCCTCTGTTTCTTCATATGTTAGAAACACACTTTGTATGTGATCGTACTATCAGTGCGCAGGCACTGGTGTCCATGGTACTGTCCTGAAATAGGATGCACACCTGGGCATGTGGGTTTGATCCTGGTTGCATATTGTCTGTCACTTCGTAACACTTTGTATGTGGGGTCAGGCAGATGGAGAAAACCTGATGGTTTTGGATATGATTCTGCTGTTTTGCAGCAAAAGAGTGGAGCTGGGATTCATAAGGGATACAGGAGCAGGGCTAAGCTTCTGTAACTCCTGCCTCAATAAATAAGGAACTTCAGATAAATAAATGATTTTTTTAAAGTTCCATTTTATAGAGTAAACTGGTACTGACAACATTCATATTCATGAAGATAAGATTAAACTTGCAAACTTAGAAAATAAGATTAAACTTTTCATATTCATGAAAATATAATTAAACTTGCAGGAACAAAGAACGTCCCTTGTAAAATCATCTAGTGAACATAATGTATTTTGGTTGTAGTTTGAAAAGTAGTGAAAGAACATCTGGTAAATGATGAATAATTGTTTGAATGTGAGCTCCCAGTTGTAAACTTGGAAGAATGAGATCATGAGTGTGTAAGCAAGGAAATACTGAGTAGCAGAAAATAGAAGCCATTGTGCCCTATTTAAATGATCTCAGTTATGTTGTATATGGAAGCATTTTGCTCTGACATCCAGATCTTAGGGAACAATAGAAAAAAATTGACAAAGATTCAAGACAGTTAAAAAAATATATAAGGTCTGGAATATTTGCTTATAGAAGAACACTAAAGACCCATGAATAAATGGAGGAGTAACTCGGTCACGTCTGGAAGATTCAGGATTCTGATAGTAGCATTTTAATCTTACAAATAAACTGATGGTTGGTGACAAACTAGATAACTCGAGGTTAGAATTAGTAGCAAGTATTTTAGAGTAGAGTAGAGTAGAGTAGAGTAGAGTAGAAAAGAAAAAAAAAGAAAAAAAGAAAAAAGAAAAGAAAAGAAAAGAAAAGAAAAGAAAAGAAAAGAAAAGAAAAGAAAAAAGAAAAGAAAAAAGAAAAGAAAAGAAAAGAAAAGAAAAAAGAAAAGAAAAGAAAAGAAAAGAAAAAAGAAAAAAGAAAAAAGAAAAAAGAAAAAAGAAAAAAGAAAATAAAAGAAAAAAGAAAAGGAAAGGAAAGGAAAGGAGTAGAATAGAATAGAATAGAATATTTCAGTTGGAAGGGACCTACAACAATCATCTAGTCTAACTGCCTGACTACTTCAGCGCTAAATGAAAGTTAAAGCATATTATTAAGGGCAAAGCATATTATTAAGGGCGTTGTACAAATGCCTCTTAAACACTGACAGGCTTGGGGCATCAACCACCTCTCTAGGAAGCCTGTTCCAGTGTTTGACCACCCTCTCGGTAAAGAAATGCTTCTTAATATCAAGTCTAAAACTCCCCTGATGCAGCTTTGAACCATTCCCGCATGTCAAGTGTTTACTTTACATAAAAAGTATCAGACATTAGGATAATTTAGTGAAGAATGCAAAAAATTGATGTCTTCAAAAAACCAAGGGTTTGATGCAGGAGCTACTGAAAATGTAGTTTGTGTTTAGTGGGAGGTCAGATGAGATAATTATGATTTCTTCATGTTCTAGAGCCAATAAATGCTCCAAGTAATTCTTACCAGAGTCTACATTTTGACCTTTGCCATTCTGTGTAATATCCATAAGCATAAATCATCATGTTTAAGAACAGATTGTCTTTATTGAGGTGCCCAGGCTGTTTTCCATGCATTATGTTTTAGCTTTGTATTTTAAAATTTGAGTTATATTATTTTGTGGCAACTGTGGAAGAAATTTAACCACTCTGCCTCCATCTTTACAAACCTGGTTTACACCGCAGAGGGGCAATGATGAATCAGGAAAACAGTCCAGGCAGCGTACTAGAGACGAAGAAGAAGATTTTTTTCCTTAACATTAGATGGAGCCCACAGGGAATCAATGCATGTGTGCATTACAGTGCAGTGTATCCGTTATCAGTAGAAACTATTCTGAGGAAGGGATGGAATAAAATCTCAGCAAGTACAAATGAATCCCTAGACACTTCCCTATACTTCCTTTAAATTTTCTGCCACAATCATTTTACACAGAAGTACTTTTCATGAAATTGAAATCCTTTATCATAAAATTTCAATTTTTACTTCAAAATTTTTGGAAAATAAATACATTTCAGGTAGTTTTCGCTTGGATTGCATCACTTTTCTTATTGAGGTACAGACAATCAAACAAAAAAGAACCGTGTGGGGAAAAGTTTTGAATACCCCAACCTCATTTCAACTGATAAAGTATAAGCAAAAGTGGTCACAAATTATTAGAGGAAATTTCTCTCAAATGTCTGTAGAGATTTTCCATGCAAAGTCTTAACACCAGCAAAAGCACCAGCAAAAGGAGTTAAAATTGGCTTCTGGTTAGGTAAGAGATATATCATGGAATTTTTTTTTTTCCAAATAGATGAACATTATTCTTCTGGTTAGGTTGTTGTTGGAGATACTCTTGGAAGGAAAGTTTTAAATTTTCCTTATCATTTACATTAATACATGTAATCCTTTTCATGTTTAATAACATTATTTGCATAAAAGGTCACAGAAAGCTGATATATGATTGGAATTAACAAAGATAGAAAAGATGTTCTCATTGGAACTAGTTGTTCACTTCGAATATTATTCCAAATATATTATTAAAGAAAAGTTAATGTTGATGTTCACTCATGAACCGTTAATTTTGTATTGTGAAGAGCAATAGTAAGAGAAAGGAAATAGTTGATAGTCCAATGCCAATCTGACAATTTAAACAATCCACAGGAACAGTCAGATGAGTTTGATAGTAGATCCCAGTAGATGTATGCAGGGATCAGAATATGGTGACAATTAGCATGACACACAAAAAAGAAAGATGCGCTGCATATTGGCAAGTCCATTCTTATTGATGATGTTACAAAGAAGAAGGGCACTGAGGGATGTCAAGCTATATAAGGCATCCACAGTAGTATATCAGAGAATGCTACATAGACCATCAGATTTATATCTTTTCACTTAATGGGTCTTTTCACTGTGGAAGACAGACTCTGTTCTTCTCTTGTGGAGATTTTTAAGGGATATACTAAGGTTGGTACAAATGAAATATGAACAGAAATGCCTGTGTGTTTAAGCACTAGAACAGCAGAAAAGGGTTACAAGAAATGGCTTGCATTTGTCATGAAAAACACCATCCCCAGGCCATTGCTTCCAGGACACTCTTCCCAGCAGTAAAATTGAGGAATGTATTGCTTGCATGAAGACCAAAAGGCCTGCATGCTGATAAGACACAGATGACTTATCAGTGGAAGACCTGCATCCATACACCAGGAGCATGGCAACAAGACTGCAACATATCACATACAACATTTCTTCTCCTGTTAGTTCACTAGAAAAAGAGACTGTCGACATATACACCCAACACATATTCCAAACAAGGAAAAACAGGGGCAGCAAACTTACCTAAGCTTTTTAGAGGCTGAAATAAGCAGTGTTATGAAGACTGGTCCATTAAGTCCAAAACTGGTTTGTTGTCGCCCATCAAGAAGAAGGTGCTGGTGAGTATGTGCACGTGGGTATTTGAAGACATGGATTATATGAAAAACAGACTGCAAGTGAGTAAAATCAACTTGGGGATCTTGTGAATAAGTGTCACCTTCCCCTTTCATAAGTTCTCTCACTGAATTTTGCTTGAGCTGGGGTGAGACTTTTTCTGGCATTCTTTTCATCCATTGCAGGAGACAGGCAATGCCAGGAAATATGGGTAGTGTGGTAGCCTTAGCTGCACTTAAAATGAAAGAAAGAAGCTCATAGACACTGGTTTGTTGCTATTTGCAGAACAAAGATATTTAACTTGTAAGAAAAATGTTTTGCACTTAAAATTTTCAAAAATACTCTAAAGTTGTAAAACTTTTTTTTCCATGTAAATATGTCTATTTTATGTGAGACAAGAAAGGATAACTGTATTTTATCTAGCGCTCTATGCACAAATCAAGGTAAAATGTCTTCTAGAAATGCAAGTAATTCTGAACAGTGACCATCACATATTTGTTGCACTTTGTATAGAGCTTAACACAAGAGAATAGAGTTCTTGGTAGCTAGCATAAATACAAATAAAATAAAATTATGCTTATGAAAGGCTTAAAATGTGGTATTGTCAATTATTTGAAAGACACAACCAATGAAAAGACATGGGAATTTTACAGGGAATGAAACTGTGTCTAACAGGATAGAACAGAAGAAAGGCAAATATAAACTGATTTCCAGGAAGAAAATTCTTAAGTACATAGGTATATAACATTATGTGATATTAAATATCAAGTTCTGTTTTTGACCTCTAATCTAAATGTTTTTTTTCCTCAGCACTTTTATGGCATTTAGCTACTATTTTGACAGATGTCTTTGAAATGTGAATAACAAAGAATGCATTAGTGTGGATGTTCTGCTTACAAGGACTCTGCCTCAACAAATTATTTTTTTATTTCCATACTTTACCTGCACGTCCTCATCTTATCTCTGTTGAGCCCACAGATTTTTTTGGGGGAACAGCAAAGATCATAAGCAAATGCCCTTCTTGGGAGTGGATGTCTGAAGAACTAGGCCCAAAGATTTAACCCTGTGGGCATTTTAGCACAGAAATGATTAGGTCAAGATGTCTGACTGATGTTCTGTGTGAACAAGAAATAATTTTAAGGGTTTTGGGTGGGGTGTTAGCTCTCTATATCATTGTAGATATTGGGTTTTATATACAATGTATAAAAGAAATCATGCTTTCAGAAGTAAAAGTCTTACATACTTTCTTGCTTAGATTTAGAAACTAAATATTTTTAACTTAACTTTTGTATTTAAGAGCTTATAGTTCTATTTTTCTTCAAAATGACACTATAGAGATTTCAGAAGAATGTTCTGGAGAATGACTTTAGTCTTCTAAAAGACTCTTTCCATTTGTAGGATTTAGAATATAATGTTCTACTATATCACATTTTAATGGCATTGCAGGAGATGAGCACTATAATGATGACAAAGACTATGATGCCATTTCCAAGCCGTAACTTCATTATAATCCAGGATTGTTTTATTAATTTTACCTTAATAAGCTCACTGATACACAATGCAACAATAAAGGATGCTTTCTCACATAGGATCTAAACATAGAATTTAATTTTTTTTTAACAACCTTTATCTACACTAATATGAATCAGAGGTACTGTCAGTCACTCATTGCAGTTTTTCTGATTTGTATTCATACAAGTGGGACTAGTAAATCCACCTACTATTTGGTTTCCCTACTGATTGCATTGCAAGACCCTGTTTTCAGTTGTTTACAATTTCGCCAGAATTTAAACATTTGGGCTGGAATTGCTGATCGTGGTTATGTGCTTTACTCTGAATAATTTTGGCAGTGAAGGGAATGTTTACATCTATTTGCCATCAGCTTGAAAATGTACCCACATGGCGTCATGTTATAAGCATTTGCAAAATTGCAGTCCATGCAGCCTCAATTTATAGTTAATTTTAGCAGCTAAATTCCTACTAGATTCTGCTTACAAAGGCTTAAACAAGGCTCTCCCTAAAACGGCAGTTCTGCAAAGTTCTGCCAAGAGTGATTTTGGATAAATTCTCTGAGACCACAGTTGTCACATGGAGGAAGAAAACACTGCGTAATTCAAACCCAAAAGSCACAAGAGTTACAACCATGTTTGCAGTGCACTGAATCAATACAAGTGTGGAGGGGACCCCAGAAGACTAGACTTCAAGCTGGGGAAGTAGACAGAGAGATGAGAAATTAACTGAGAAAAACTGAGAGCAGATGAAACTGGGAGTGGCTAAATGGCAGAAGTGAGAGATGTTTGACATAATCAACTGTAATATAGAAATGAGCAAGACAGGATGGGAGGAGATTTGTTGTAGAGTCTAGAGGAGAAGGTAAAGATTGCGATTCAGAGGTCCTGAGGGAACAAAGGGAGAATGATTGATGTGACATGGAAGGAGAGAAAAGAATCAGACAAGGAAGAACTAAGACTTCTGGAAGAAAGCTAGGTACAAGTAGATGGTAGAAATAGAATGGCTAGCCAGTCAAGGAGACCAGATTTGGGAGAGAAGGAGAGTGAAGGACCATTATGGGGTAAGGACTGGGAAGGAAATGAGGAAAGGATGGATTTTTATTTTTGCTTGCAGTACTAAAGAAATACTCTTATAAAGGTATCAATAGAAGTATTCTGTGGTGGGTTGACCTTGACTGGCTGCCAGATGCCTACCCACCTACTCTCTCATGCCCCCTCCTCAACACGACTGGGGGAGATAATAGGATGAAAAAGCTTGTGGGTTCAAAAAATGACAGGGAGATGACTGGCCAACAACTGTCACAGGCAAAACAGACTCAACTTGGGGAAAAATAATTTAATTTATTGCAAATTAAAATACATTTGGATAGTGAGAAACAAATACAAATTAAAGCAACACCTTCCCTCCACCCCTTCTTCCCAGGCTTAACTTCACTCCTTCGTTTATATCTCCTCAATCTTCTCCCTGCCCCTCTCTGTGGCACAGTGGGGGTGGGGAATGGGAGGTTATGGTCTGTTCATACCAGTTCCTCTCTGCCACTCCTTCCTCCTCACGTTTATCTCCTGCTCCAACATGGGCCCTCTCCACAGGCTGCAGTCCTTCAAGATAAACGTGCTCCAGTTAGGTCCTCCACAGGCCACAGTTCCTTCAAGGAGTATCCAGCTCCTCCAGTGTGGGGTCCTCCATGGGCTGCACTATGGGTATCTGCTCCAGTGTGATCCCACAGACTGGAGGGGAATCTCTGCTGCATCACGGTCTCTTCCACAGGCTTCAGGGGAATACCAGCTCTGGCACCTGGAGCACCTCCTCCCCTTCCTCCTTCTCTGACCTTGGGGTTCGCAGGGTTGTTTCTCACCCATTTTTCTCCTCACTCTTCATACTGCCATGTGGTGTTTTGCCTTGTCTTAAATACATTTTCCCAAAGGTGCCACCAACTTGGCTGATGGGCTCAGCTGTGTCCTACAGTGGGTCTGCTGGAACCATCTGTGTCCAGCATGGGACAGCCCTGGCTTTTTTTCATAGAGGCCACCCCTGCAGCCCTCCTGCTGCCCACATTTTGCCATGGACACCCAATATACATATATGTCGAGAAGCACATTTCAGAACCAGAATAAAATCTAAGATTCCTGGGTCTCAATATCACCATGAATATTGTCCTAATAAGCTCACTGGCGCATCCAAATTTACTTGCTGGGGTAAAACCCAGTGCATGCCACGGTCCTAGCTTGGAGCAGGGCTGGAGCCTATACAAGGTCACATCCAGCACAGTCACCTGGATGACCCTCTCCTGGAACCCAGAATGTAGAGAAGGAAGGAACAAGGGAAAGGAAGACCTGCAGAAGCATATCTCTCAACCAAGTTTGAAACAGTTAGGGTTGTACATAATGAGAATATGYGTTATATGTGCTGCTCTTTTACTTACAGCTGTTGCAGTTCTTTATTCCTATTCCTATGCAAAGTGGTTGCCTAGTGAGAGGTAAATACAATCACCCTTTTAACTAAGTAGAAATATATTTTAACCTTAAAAATGTATTAACTCTCATTGCAAGATATGCCTTTAATATAACCACTGTCAGACTCATAACCTCCACTGTGTACCTTTCATGGGAATTTAACTAGCTGGATTTGATCAGCCTTTTACCTTTCTCTGGATATTTGTATTCAGATCATGAAATTGATTTCTGGCAAATCTATTCATTGATGAAGCAAGTTAGTTTTCCCAGAACTAAGAAGAAATCACAATCCTACATAAGCCAAATTGCAAGCATAATCTTCATATTCCAAAGAATAATTATTAAATCCATTCTTGCATCAGTAAATTTGTTGGACTGTCTACCATAAACCAAAAGGCATACACATTCTGAAAAAAAAAAAGTGGCACTCTTCTTTTTTTGCATAGGGTTTTTACATAGAAAGGATATTTCCACTTAATTTCTCCATGCTACTAAGATAAAAAGATTTCTTTCTGTTCTAAAAAATGAGTTCTCACATATCTGACTTCCAATGCTAACACTATTATCAGTATGATAACTATCCTCATTTGGTTTAAAATCTAGTAAACTGCCTTAGTTCTTCATACACAATAATTTAATTTTCCTGAATTCTCTGTATTATTTTCCTCAAAACCCTTTCACCCAAAAATATTCTCACTGTTTACACTAATTTTATCTATTTTGCTCTAATGCAAACAACTATGGACAGTACATGCTGGGGGCTGCCCAGCTGGAAAGCAGCTTTGAAGAAAAGAACCTGGGGGTCCTGGTGGGCCAAGTTGAACATTAGCCAGTAATGTGCCCTTACGGCAAAGGAGGTGAATGTTTTCCTGGGCTGCATTAGGAGAAGCATTGCCAGGAGGTTGAGGCAGGTGATCCCCCTCTACACAGCACTGGTGAGGCCACACCTGGAGCATTGTGTCCAGGTTCCTGCTCCCCAGTACAAGAGAGACATGGACATACTGGAGAGAGTCCAGCAAAGGGCCACTAAGGTGATGAAGGGACTGGAGCATCTCTCCCATGGGACCGTTCAGCCTGGAGAAGAGAAGGCTCAGGGGGATCTTATCAAGTATGTAAATATCTGAATGGAGAGTGTAAAGAAGAGGGAGCCAGGCTCTTCCCAGTGGTGCCAAGTGACAGGACAAGAGGCAATGGGAACAAACTGAAACACAGGATGATCTGTCTGAACATTAGCAAACACTTTTTGTACTGTGAGGGTGACCGAGCACTGGCATAGGTTACCACGAGTTGTTTTGGTGTCTCCCTCCTTGGACATATCAAAAGCCATCTGGACATGGTCCTTGGTAACCAGCTGTACGTGGCCCTGCTTGAGCAAGGAGGGTTGGACCAGGTGATCTTCAGAGATCCCTTCCCACCTTAGCCATTCTGTGGAAACAATGGAGAGTAAGGACCACAGAGGAACATTTCCCAACACTCCAGAGGAAAGGGATTTGTACCGGTATGTGGAAAGAGAGAGCATCTGCTCCCTTAAGGGTGTCTGGTCAAGGACCTTTTCAATGCAAGAGGGGATAATAAGAAAAGGAGGAAGCCATAAACAAGAGTATACAGGATCTCAAACCTGACCAACAAATAAGGGAGGCAGTAATAAGAACAGAAGTGATGAGTGTGTGGAATGTGGGAGTGTTTATGTCATTAAGATTATCTGATCCAGGACCTTATCAAATGGGGTGATAAGGAAAAGGGGGAAGCCATACAGAAAAGAGAGACACAAACCTGACAAACATAATGGAGACAGAGACAAGAAACAAACCTTGTCAGTCACACTAATTGATGGGCTATCAAGAAACTGCAGGCAAACCAGGACTTTGCTACTGATAAGGATGTAAACCTGAGGGTGCAGGATGCTGGAGCCGGGTCGGTGGAACTATGCAAACTGATGAGGGAAAATGCAGAGGAAGGGGATGAGGAGGAACAAAGCGGGAAATAGACAGAAAGGAGTATAAAAGGGGCTGGTTGCATGTAAAACGGGGCTGGTCAGTACTCTTGTCTGACCAAGCCCTGTGTCTCATCACCASAGTCTGTCCTATCTTCTTGTTAAATCCTTTCTTAACTACCTCTCTCCGTAATCTCACTTTCTATCCTGTGCATATGTGTTGCAAGATTAAGTGCCAGCTACTGGTGAGACCTATATGTGTGTGTGAGTGAAATTTGGGGCCAACAGCTGGAGTCAGACTGGGGGTATAGGCATCCCTCGCTTGTGGTATCAGCTGCTGCAGCGAGGGCGGGGGTCTCAGCATCAGCGACTGAAGCAAGTGGGGGTATTAAACCTCCAGCCACTGGGGCGGGAATGGTGTGTGTCCCAAAAACCAGCTACTGGGGGACATCAGTGTGAGTGAGGTGAGTGAGGGGCTCAGTGCTGGTGGCTGCAGCAGTACCGCAGGTCACAGCCCATGTGCCTGGTGCCAGCTTCTGGGGGGGTGAGTGTCTGCATCTTCCCCAATCCAGGTGTTCGTGGGGTATGTGTGTGTCATTCACTAGCAAACCTCAGGCTGGACCAGCCAGATCATAGGCAGCCCTGGGTCCAAGCAGGGGTGTCAGGCAGGTGGAGGGTCCATGCTGGTATCTCGGGAGACCTGTGAGTGGTGGGTGCCTGTGGGACAAGTGTGCAAGTGCTGCATGTTTGCTAGTGAACATCAAGCTGGACCAGCCAGTGGGTAGGGGGACCTAGCAGGTAAGGGGGGCTGGGATCCAGGCAGGGTTACCAGGCAGACAGGGGGTCTGTGCCAGTACTCCGGAGATCTGCAAATGTGTGTGCGCTCGTGAACCTAGAAAGTGTTGTGTGTGTGCCTGCACTAGTGAACATCTGTCTCTACCAGCTGAAGAGGAGCAAGGGGACTTGGCTGTCTATAATCATATTTTATGTGGGTGCTGTTGGAGGCAGCATCTTGTAAGTAGTAGGTTAGGGTGAATATTTAACTTTACAGAAAGCTAAATTTTAGAGTTTTCTAATGATCCTTTTGGATTCCAGAGAAACAACTCATCTGTCAAGGTAGAGGTTTACTTAAAAGAATAAGATCTATCCACACAAAACCATAAGCGCCAAGCTGACTGCCCTGTTGATCAGCAGTTCCTTCAGCTGTATTGCCTTTCAGTTCGTGGAATCACAGGGTTATTTTCTAGTAGGACCCTTCTTACTGAAGTTCAGAAGAAGATCTTAGCTTGTGCTTCTTGTTAAACTTCTTGAATACTGGTAAACGTCACTCTCTAAATTGCTCATCTTCTTTGCTAATTTTGGTAAAATATGATTATACCTACATTCAACAACCAAACAACTAAAATCAAGCAACATAAAAAAGAACACATGCTATTCCATTCCTGATTTCAGGCACATACAGAAAAAAACAATCCTTCTCTGTTTACATAAATGTAATTTTTTGATGGACATTTATGCCAGTAAGGCCAAGGCTTGGCCTTGTGCAAGTGACTGCATTTTAAAACAAAGGAGTTAAATTTCTTAGTGAATAGAGGAGAAAGCAATACTCAGCAATTTGGGATCACAATGTCTTGGGCAGAACAATAGAGAAAAAGCAGTGGACAGGCCGGACAGGCCTGACTTCTCCACGCAGAGATGCTTTTGCTGGAGTTCTGTCAAGGGAGCTATAGCTGTGAATTTTAACCTTTGGTATAAATCCAGAATAAATTCCACTTGTGAAAATCAAGTAAACATTACACAGAGTTAAGCAATATTAAGTAGGCATCCTATTGACAAAAACAAATTAGGCTTAGAAAAAAACCATTTGTTAAATATAAATTAGGGGCTTTCTGAAACAACCTCCATAAAATGTAGGAAAGTATGCCTCCACAAGCATAATAGGAAACAAACGACATGCATCATATGTGGCAAAATAATTATGGAATGCAACTTTATCACATGTGGCCAATGTTTCCAATTATTTCTGTAAAATAAAGCCATTTTTTTCCATTAATGATGTTGCAGATAACTCACTCAGAGGATCATTATTCGTAGGAGAACTCTCCATCTCTTTAATGAGGAGCTTATGGGCCTTGAAATAATACTGAAGTAATTATAAGATTGACTCAAAAGTGGGAGTGAAAACTTCCGTGGAGACATATACCAAGCTACCATGGAATTGAAGAGTCCCCCAGAGAGTGAACAAATGTAGGGTGGCCTTAATGCGCTTTCACTTCTTACTGAATATTTATTTGTAAGGATATGTTGATAAACCGTTGCCAGTTTCTTCACTGGAAAGCACATTCTTTTCTCACCCATGAGAAAAAAATATGAACATGTACAAATATGTGGGGAGAAGTGAAAAGGGTTGCACTTTGACAGCAAGATAATAAAAAGAGAGCATTTCATTTATTTATTGCAATTTACAAATGTTAACTGTTAAAATAGATGAACCTGAATGAAGAGACATGTCAGCATGTCTTCTGTGATCTAGTATGCTTTCAGGTCAGCAGAATAATTCACAGTGACAAACTGTTGTTTTAATAAGTTTACTCCCTCTGTGTCTTTATATATAATCCTGGAGTGAAGTTCTTAATAGTCTAAGGTATAGGGCAACAGGTGAAGCCATGTCAAAGGTTTCACATGAATGCTGTGTTCATTTCTGATATTCGTATCCCAGAAAGATGGAAGGGAAAGAGAAGATAGTCAATGAAAATAATTGAAATGTTGAAAAGAATGGTACTTAATTTATTCAGGAAATACATGAGAGAACACAAAATATGGCACTGGTGTGCCATCTATTCAGGCACACCAGTGAACAAGCATGTACATAAAAGTGTGTTTGAAAGGCAGACTGCAACTTCATTTCTAACTACGGGTATATAAACATACAACAGACATAAAACAATCTCCCCCCTACAGTTTGTGAGCACATGGTATCAATATCCCTTGACCCAATCAGAGACCATGTTGCTAATATGGGAGCATACCTGGCCTCTGCTAATCTAAGTATCTCCATTCTTTTCTGCCATCGCACATAGCACTGGCCTTGTAGGAGGTCCCTTGTCCTTCTGAACACACTGAGCACAAGTACAGGTTTCCTCCTTGGCTGTGCTTGTTGTAACAGTTTGTGAAGTTAGTTCCCTACCCTGTGCTGAAAAGAAAATAAAGCAAATATTTTGGCCAGTTTAGTCTACCTAGGAGAATTCCTTCTTACCTTCTTGGTCATGGAAGCAATTGGGTAGTCTATAGCATAAACTCAGACTCTTTGCACAAGCCCAGCTGAACATGAGTGGATTAGGTCACTGCTGTCTACTTCAGATCTAGCTGAAAGGATTTACAGARCCTCCTGTAGCTTCCTTTGCACAATAAAATCCTATCTAAAACCCAGGGAATGGATGGTGTATTGTCAAATCATTTAAGGATAACCACAACCTTAAGCACTGTTGCATCTTATTGCTTTAGGAAATTGCATTATCACACTAAGGTTGTAAGCTTAGACACTTTCTATATAAGCGATTGGTATCTAAGTGAGAAAAAAATTACATTAGGCTATTTTCATATTCTATATAATGAAGAGGAGCAAGGAGCCTTCCTGTGTCCTAATGTAAAATTTTGGCAATATCAGAGCTTCCACTGGCCGCTGAATGGATGGCCCAAGCTCTGTGCACATGAACTGCCCACATAGTGCAAAGTTCTCATAGCGTAACTCTGAATCAGAGCTATAATGTCTCACTGCAGAAATTAAATGAAGTGAATATCTATTAATTTTTATGAGAATACTGCAAGTGTTAGGTTTGGAAGGTTAAGTTTGAAATAGTGTGCTGGTAAGTGGTGCTGCAATGACTAGACTTTCTGGTCAACTAAGCAAGACAGAAATAGGTGGGGAGATTTTCCTCTTCAATCAAGAATTTGCAAGCCCAGCGATGCATGCAAGAGAAACAATAAGTATACAGCCTCATTGTATATGACCTCTTGGTAGCCCTAAGATGCAATGCTGAACAATGCACAGCTTGGGCCTAATTTACTGGGAATATTATTACAAGTTAAAATAGTGTCATGGGAAAGTTGAGGTGTCCGGTCCTTTATAATAAAGACTGCTCTTATAAATCAGTGATAGTATCAGACATCTTATATTGTCATGGACTTAAAAAATGCAATAAAAAGTATGTTTGAAAGAGTTAATGAGGGAATTCAAGAGCAATAAAAGATCACAAGACTAGCTAGCCCAGCCAAAGAAAATGGTAGTAAATTGTAACCAGGTGTTTTTATTTCCTGATTCTCAAAGTATTGCAAACTCAGCGCTCTGTGCTAGAAAGGGCAAGATGCAGACTCACATACACAGAACATTCATCAGATTCGCCTAGCCCTTATAAAACTTTAGACTTCCCAGCTTAATTTCATCAATTACAATTGATATATGTCCCAAGCCTCTTGGATGTGGTGTGACTAATAAGAGAAATCTGTGATGACACAGGTGATCAGATAAATATAGCACAATTTATTTATTTATTAGTGCTATGTGGTTTTGCATATGCTGCTACTTTGTCACATGGATAACTAAATTTTACCTCAGCCACTGAATCAGAATATCTTCATACAGTGTAGCTTTCTAACACCAGGCTGGGGACTGTGCTCCAGTATCAATTCTAAAACTCCACTGTACTTCTTTTAATGGCTTCTGACATGAGACATAAAAGTAGAAAAGGATTTCAAAACAGAGTTGATAAGTATTTCTTTTAGACAAACTGCAAGAGATTCTAAAAAAATCAGAGCTTTAAAATGTTCCTTAGCTAACACTTCTCCTTATTTGGAAATTGCACTGAAGATTCTTTGATTTCCTTTTCAGCATGGTGGGTATTTTCTTTCCTTTTTAGCTGCTTAGCAGTTAAAAACACTTCACGTTTAAGGACACTTTTACTCCCATCTTGGGAACCCCACCTTGTTGCCTGCTGGCAGGCTGGGTGGACACAAGTCTCCTATACATCCTGTGTCATATTTGAAAGGCCTGTGTTTATGCCCTGGCTAACCTGGGGCATCTCAGTAAACATCAGATATCTATGTTATGATTAGTGAGTATCTACCACAATCAGGTAGACATCTGATTATAATGGAAGTTTAGACACCTAGAGCTTGATTCAGTCAGGTCCCTACAGCCCATGTAGATATATAAATAATAATTATATGTGTCTTAAGCATGAACTGACTCCGCAGGGCTTCGCTCAGTGATCTGCACAATAGGTGCCCACTGACATCTTAGAAGCCCTAAGTTTTCCAAGATATCTTCATAAGTGTGGCAGATATGGTACAGTATTTTCAGGATTTCTATACTATTCTGGAGCACTAACTGGAAACCATGGCATCCTGCAACATCTCACATGGCACTAGAAAACTATGTGTGAGCAACTGAATCGAGCCTTTAATTACTATATCTCAGTGTGTTATTTAACTGAGCTGCTCAGCCCTGTCAAGAGAGAATAGTTTTGGCCATGTTCAGAAGCACATCTGTAAATGGGAACTTAAAAGAAAAAAACTGATAGCTTAATAGAGGTTAGATATCAACTGGGAAGCAGCTCAAGTGAAGGAATATTTCGTTCATCCCTAATTTGCTTCTCAAGTTTTTTATGAGATCTGGTTCTTTAGACCGAAAGAAGAATTCATCTTGACTGATGCGTTGGCTCTATAGAAAGGCATTGGCAGTTTTGCATTGTTAGGCTGCTAGAAATTTGGCTTCCATAGACAAAAGAATATGGGAAAAGATCAAGAAAGAAGAAAAAATTTATTGGGGAACTAAAGAGGTGATTCAGTCAAAMTAGCTGTTTGAACTGAACATTGAAAGTGCAAATTTGTGCCATCTGCAATGATGTGAATACACCACTGGTATGAAACAAGCTGATTAATTTCATATACTTGGTTTAACACCTGTCAAATTATAACAACTGTTAGTCATTAATCCAGAATAAAAAATGTTTGACACAGTGGGTAAAAAAAGTCCATTCAGAAACCCATGAGTTATCCAGTACTTTAAAAAAAAAAAAAAAAACAGATTAAAATAATATAGTTTTGTTGCACACAAGAACAAAAGTGATATTTGGGCAGATTACAGTCCAGCCTCTTACCTTTTTAAATTTATTTTCTTTATTTAACCTTCAGCTTGGGGGAAAAAAGTTTTAATGTCATTTTCATAGAATCATAGAACCATAGAATAGTTTGGATTGGAAGGGACCTTTAAAGGTCATCTAGTCCAACCTCCGTGCCATGGGCAGGGACATCTTCAATTAGATCAGGTTGCTCAGAGCCCCGTCCAACCTGACCTTGAATGTTGCCAGGGATGGGGCATCTACCACCCCTCCGGGCAACCTGTTCCAGTGTTTCACCACCCTCATTGTAAAAAATTTCTTCCTTATATCTAGTCTGAATCTACCCTCTTTTAGTTTAAAGCCATTCCCCCTTGTCCTGCCGCAATAGACGCTGCTAAAAAGTTTGTCCCCATCTTTCTTATAAGCCCCCTTTAAGTACTGAAAGGCTTATCTTTTTCTTATCACATATACAGCAAAAAATTCCACATACATAAAGATTGTTTAGATTCTGACACAAAACAATGAAACCAAAGAATGCCACGGTCTTGAGTAAAGTCTGCCATATGTTCCTCCACACAACATCTGTTTTCTTAAATTAAAGACACTTTAGTCAGGAATCCCGAGTGCTTCAGAACTGGCATTTTATAATTTAAGACTACGAAAGATCTTGTTTGCTTTTGTTCTCCTTGCATTGTTCATCTGAGAATTATGTTTGGAGGAAATTGAGCTATAAATAACAGAAGAGGCGCTTCTATGTCTTTTTAAAGATAGATGACTTTTTAGAGCAAATGGTCTTGAAATAAACTCTCTTTACGCTATGAAACCAAATGGCTTTTTTTGTTTTGGTTTTGGCTGAATTTTTCAAGCAGCATAAGCAGCATTTTCACATTATGAAAGAACACTTTTAGCAATGATATCCAGAGAAGTGCTACTGTGATTTCCTTCACAGGACCACATCCTTTGCTGCCTAGTTGATACCGAATTTCTTCAGTGCAGGGTTTCCCTTTCAGAGAAACTTAGGTTTCTGTTGTATGTCTTTAAAAATAAGGAATATCAGGAAGGGACTAAATRTCATTCTGAAAAGACAATTTTGGATGGTTGCGTATTTCTTGTTTGCAATTCCACATGGTACTTAGTGAAGGCATATATCTGTGTTATGATATTAAATGCATTGTAATCATTTTTTATTGCAGTGGGAAATGCTTCAAATAAAATGACTGTGAAGAACCACAGTTTTTCCCCTAAACTTCTAAATTGCAGAATCCACCTATCCCTGCAGCTATATACAAATACAAAGACTGTGCTTTGTGGCATTAGTCAAAAGAATGAGGAGGTCACAACCTGTTTCTCTTTCTCAGTCCTTCCAGGTAATCCTTGTCTGACCAAATAAAATAGAAATCTATATGTTAAAGTACATAAGACAAGACCTAATGGAGCGTAATAAAAATTCCCACTATAAGCAAGCAATTCTATAGATTTGCACTGCAGGTTTTCTTTGCGTCTTCCTCTTAAACATCTGTCTCAACATACTGTTAGAGACAAACTACAGAACTACATGGACCTGTGGCATTTCTTAAGTAATGGTAAAATCTGGCTCAAATTTCTGTGTTTCTATCACTTGATCTTGCTAGCTCTGTAAACGGCAAGAAAATTCTTACATTTAAATACCATGAAAACCTAGATTTTATGAGGCATGCTGATTTTCTTGAGAAATAGAACAGCAAAGAAGAAGCAATATCAGTATTCAAAATAAATATGATAAATTCCTTGATTGTTATATATTTTTATAGCTTTGATCTTAACGATACTTGAAAATAGTCAGATAGGCATAAATCAAACATCTTTCTCAAAAACAATACTAATTTGGTTCTTTTTTCTAATGATTAAAATAATGAGCTGAATTTAATAACTATATTTTTTAATTCCCAAGGGAAAATTTATAGTAGGGTACATATGTTAAGATATGAATAGGTTTTCATTCATACAGAGCACTAATAAAAAGTCCTGAAAGTAAAAGTTTACAATATAGTAACTGGATATTAAAGGCTGGTACCAAGAATCGAACAGAGGGATGATAATGTCTGCAAGACACTGATCATAACAGTCTACCCTGATTAAGACAGAGCATGTAATTAATCATTGTGGTGGTCTGGAATTCTTCAAGGTAAGATCCAATAAAAAAAATCTACGATACGCAAGTGCAATATAGGAGTATTTACATACCTTCAAAAGATCAGTCTGCAAAAATCTAGACCTTCTGCTTATGCATCTAAGTGTCAGTAGACTGCAACTACTGAGTAGACTGACTTCCTTGGGCCTACGGTGCTGTTGCACATACCCGGAAGTGCTGTGCTTAATTACATTTTTGGGTTTAGCTCCAGAAATCTGTTGTTTCAAGGAGATAGCCTTTATTTACTGGCAGACCTGGCATTGCACAACACATGCTTTTTCAGTTCCTCTCCTCTAGGCTTCCTGTTCCTGGGAAGCTACACTCACTACTGTGCGATTCCCAAACTAGGATCTTACCTTTTTTTTTCTTTTGTTTTTYTTTYTTTTTTTTTTTTCTCTTCCCCCCCCCCCCCAATGACCTAATATTTAATAAACACAATTCTTGATTGTTAAGTTATGTGATAAAAACTCATCTACACACCCACAATGGAGCACAGAAAGGCAATGACAGCTGGGGAGCTCAGATAATTCCCTGCCTTGGATACTCCCAGGCCCATCACAGAAGCCATCAGTCCATCACTGGCCCATGTCCACAAACTCAGAGGAGCACAGGGACACTGTAGCAGGCAGGGAACAGAGGAAGGTACATCCTGTCTGAGCCCTTCCCAGGTGTGCCCCAGGAGACTCTCAGCCCCAGTGTCCAGGTGTGAGACCCATCAAGGTGAGTCAGGGAAAAATGAGTAGTGGCAGCTACTGGGCAGACTGTGTCTGAGCCCAGCTGATGGAGGGATCCACATTGTACATATGTATTTATTTACATATATCATAGAATCATAGAATCATTTAGGTTGGAAAAGACCCTTAAGATCGTCGAGTCCAACTGTAAACCTGACACTGCCAAGTCCACCACTAAACCATGTCCCTAAGCACCACATCTGCACGTCTTTTAAGTACCTCCAGGGATGGGGACTCAACCGCTTCCCTGGGCAGCCTGTTCCAATGCTTGATAACCCTTTTGGTGAAGAAATTTTTCCTACTATCCAATCTAAACGTCCCCTGGTGCAACTTGAGGCCATTTCCTCTGTCCTATCACTTGTTAACTGGGAGAAGAGACTGACACCCACCTCGCTACAACCTCCTTTCACATAGCTATAGAGAGCAATAATCCTCCTCGTAAGACTTGCTCTCTAGACCCTTCACCAGCTTTGCTGCTCTTCTTTGGACACACTCAAGCACCTCAATGTCTTTCTTGTAGTGAGGGGCCCAAAACTGGACAGAGTATTTGAGGTGCAGCCTCACCAGTGCCAAGTACAGGGGGACGATCACTTCCCTACTCCTGCTGGCCACACTATTTTATTTTTGAAAGAACCTTCTGTGCTGACACATTTTAGCACATGAAGATACTTAGCATCATCCATAACTTTTAAAATGTCTCCTCTTGTGTCTAGTAAAAATATTCCTCTCCTGTACATGAACCACATTCTTTCAGACTTGCAGAAAAAGAGAGATCCATCTTTTTTTTTCTCTATAGTGATCACATAAGAGTATCTACCTTCAGGTTCCCTCTCTATTCCTTGTTTCTAATGTAATAGGGGACCTTTGTTTTGGGGCATGAAAACTTCCTTATAAACATAATTAGGGGCAGAAAGCTCCTCCTGCTCTATAAGGTGTTGTATTTGGCTCTTTAAGTCCTTCAAAGGGCTTCCAGACCCTTCCCCACTTATTTTGACCCAGTATTCTTTAAAGTAATTTGATTTCCTGAAAAAAAGCATTTGACACACTCTTAATCCTCAGTGCATGCTGCTAATCAGCAGCACTGCTGTGAAATGCACCCTTTCCTATTTATTTCTATTTACATCTAACAAAATAGGTAGGTTGGACACCACCTGTGGGTCTTTTTTTGTAATGCTAATGATGTTATTTTGGCCTTATGTGTTACACACTGCTAAATTCAGATGTTTAATGACTTTTATTATGCTGTAGGATAGATGCTTGGCTTCTACCCACTGCTGTAGAAAGATATGAGTCTCACACAGGTCCTGCATTATGTCTGCTAGGTCTGTGTGAATGTCTCAGATACACTAGTTGTGCTAAGCACGTGTGTTAGGGCAACTGAAATGAGTAACAAACATTCCTATAGTTTCACTTTCCTTTTGTACACATGCCATCAAAAACAAGTCTCATATTTCAATTTTACATAAGATGTAGCCATTATCTACATTTTGTTATGCAGTTTCCAGATATTTGTTTGTATTTTGATGAGGTATTTATTTTTGCTGGTTCATCAATCACAGTGCCTGAAATAAGCGTTCTTTATTCCGTGACATCATTCCTTTGGTTTTGCTTAACAAAAATAAATTCCTCCTTCATTGCCTCACTCCCAGACTTCTTATGCATGAGAGGCCAGATTGCTTAAAAGTACAATCCTTAGTATCACAGGACTTTCACAGGACTTTCCACCACATAGTCATTGTTGGTTAAACTACACTAATCTACATGTAAATGGGTGAAAATGACTGTATGTATGTATAAGCATGGCATTTTCAGGTGTATGCCCCAGCTTTGTTCCAGTGTTGCACAGGAGCAAGATTTGGGTTCTTACCTGACATGCCCTGCTCTCTAAAGATGAGCTACAGTTGCTTAATCTGGACAAGAGAAAGATCAGGCAAGTGTCACTGCGGTTGGGAAGTCAAAGCAGGGAAGGCTATTATGGTGTACGTTGCTCATGAACTCAAGTCAATGGTTCTTGCCACTTATGTTCTTACTGCTCTGAACTTCTCCTGGTTTGTCTTTATTCTCGCTTTACCATATCCTTCCTGTTGCCAGGTGAAAATATAAATTTATGTGCAAAATGACAGAACACTGTGGAAGAGAAAGGGTAACTAGTGCAGTGGTTTATTCTTTCTATTGCTGAACCAAAAGGCCTGAGCAGAGCTTCTTTCCAAGTCTACAGAAAAATTAACTCCTCCTGTGTGGAAAATAACCACAAAAATACTGCATTTAATTAGTGTGTGGGAACCCTTTATGGCAAATATGTTGAGAAGGAATGAAAATTCTCCTCACCATGCTGCAAGCAATTCTTCTGTTTCAATTTTTATAATTACTTGTGACTGAAATTGTGTTTTATAAGCCCCAGCTTTATTTTGTTGGTTGTTACTACTACCGTCTGTGGGTGGATATCTTTCATGGTAAAGGATATATTTTCTGCTTGGCTACAGTTCTATTTTAGCTTTCAGGTGTCCTTGCCATATTGCATTATTTATTCAAGAGAAAAAGATTAAGATTTGCCCTTTAAGAGTTTTAAATAACTTGTTAAAAACTGGGTTATTTTCTTTCTTTCCTCTTATTTTTTTGGCTTCATATTGCTCTTTCTAAGTACTTTGCTCCACAGAGGTTTCTCTATRATAAATTGAAATTTAATTTTGGTATACACTCTTCCATTCAACCATCACCTTAGGAATTCACATTTATATCACTTATATTGTTATATATTCAATTCTAGGCTTTCTCTGTTCTCTTGAGCCCAATTACCACTAAAAGAAAATATATCTGTTAGGAAGTGGGGTTTTTTGAAAGTGTCCTGTCAGCTATATGGAGAGGGGCCAATCCACTGCAGGTCTTACATATGTTCAAATAAATACACATATGTGTATGTACATGTATATGTGTATGTGTATGTAAAAGGAATGTAGGAGGGTGTAGAAGAGTGAAAACAGGAATTAGTAAAGATAAATGACAGGAAATCATGTGTGTGTTTTGGGGGAGGGTAAGAGAATGAGTATGAGGGGGGGAGGAAGAGGATAATATTTCAGCTTTTGGTTCTGGAAGTTTCTCCTGAGCAAGCAGATGTTCTTCCTCTTGCTATCAAGATGTATCTGAGTACATACAAAGTGCAGACCTGATCTGATAGATTGGGAAGGAAGTTGTATAGCTGAATTAAGTGATGTTAATGGAGGGGAAAAAGGTCCTTTTATCTTGACTCATAAATCTAGTCCTTTCCTCATCCATGCAATGCAGCCAGTTTCAGAAGCTCCCTTCAGCTGTGCTTGCTACTTGCAGCTGGTTTTACCATCCCCTCACTAATGCTGCAGTTAGGAATGTGAAATTTCCTAGTGCAAAGCACACTTTCCTAGCATACAGTACCTATGTTAGAAATAAATGTTTATTTACATGACAGCATGGGAATTTTAATATATATCACAAGCATTCTACAAAATGCTCATACTTAGCAGAACATCCTACATTATACCTCAGCAAAATTAATCAAGGACTACTCTTCATACCAGAATGAGTGTGTTATCTTAAAATGCTAATAACCAAACAACTTCTGTGGTCTGGGCAGAAGTTCACACAACTATCAAACACATTTTTCCTTTGCCTTCTTGCTAAGAAAATGAAATTCAGAACACTCTGCTGAAGGCAAACAATGCTCCTGTACCTTGATGGAGTTCTTTGTCTCAGCCACATTGTATTCCTCCACAGATAGGAACCCAGTCCCACAGTATCACAACGTGAATTTTAACTGATCCAGATAATGAATTTTTTAATAGCTTTCAGAGCAGCATGGGTTGGAGAGATGCTCAGATCTCAGCAAAACAGAGAGGTATTTTGGCAATTACTGGGGCCACAAAATGGTTTTAAAATGAAGGCTAGTATTTTGGCAGCAGGAAGCTTATATATGACATCATGCAAACGCATCACAGAATAATGTCTAAACTAATAACTGATCTATTCATTGTGGTAAGGAAAAAAAAAAACCAAAAACGGAAGGGAGAAAAATGGCAAGGTTCAAGGATTCAGTCCTGCAGCCTTCTCAAAGAAGCCATCCCTGAGTCACAGCTTTGGGACTGAATATTCAGAATAAATGCTGTATGGGTAGTTGTATGGCAATATGTTTGGTAGAGAGAGGAATCTACTTGTCCCTTGAAAGAAAGCCTACATTTTGGAGAAGGAACAATGCTTCTTTGTGGGAAACATGGAGGTGAACCTGAAAGAAACTGAGATCTGTTTCTCAGCTCTTTCCTCATCAGGTTTATTAGACCCTCTTTCAGGCAAAGTCATCTCACGCGTTCAGTTAGCAAAAGCAATTGCTTTGGGGAGAAGGTAGGTAGAGAAGGTTGGCCCACTTTGGATGAGCCAACGATAGCCCAGAGAAACACTAACCTGCTGCTCCCACAAGCAAGAGCTTCAGCCAGGCTCCTGTGAGCACCAGGGAATGACCCCTCAATATGTCATATCTTTGGCCCATGCAACTGTCAAAACTTGTTCCAAGATCCTGCAGGTACAGACCTGTTACTATAGAAAACACTGAAAATTTGACAAGGATCAACCTTTCTTATAGCAGAGAAGAACATTCTAACTAATACCGTATGACAAGCTACCCCACTGACTGCTGAAAGTTGGCAGATCCACAGTTACTTCAGTTTTATTATTCACAACAATATTTCAATCTTTGACCATGCCTACTACTGCCTGCTGTGTCAAGAGCTGTCACAATCTAATGGTGTGAAGAACCAAGTGATACTCCATATTTCCACTGACTAGTGGGATGTGAATTTCCCATGGATAGTCTGACATTTCCAGGTGTGGTTCTGAAAGGCAACTTCTTTCAGACAGCAGAAGTGTGTCTTTCATTGACCACTTCCGAGTTTTAAGCTTATAGCAATTGAACCAGATAGTATCAAATAAGTTTTTTCTGATCTGAGTTACAGTGTTAGAGCCAGATATATGTGGGTCGCACCAGCTTTGATATCCTATATAAAGTCCCACCATGTGTTCATTAGCCCTCATGGCCTTCCTCTAAATCATTAGTCTACAAGAAGAAATATAGAATGGAGATAAAAATCTCATGCTGTTTTCTAGCAGGTTTAAATTTAGTTTCAGAGCCTGTAGTTCTTTCAGACATTTCCCACATTAAAAATGTTAAGCTTTAAATAGGCTTGTAGGAAATGGCTCCTCGAACAGTTAAATGGCTGTACTCTGGACACTATCGAATTGCTTCACTTTGTGAGCACAACTATCCACAGCTGTGGGTAGTTTGTGTCCAATAACATCCTCAAGCAAAACAAACAGGCAAAAAGAGTTATTTTCTAAGCAAATAAATGGTTTAGGTATATCTCCTTATTCTGACCTCATTTGTGGCTATTTAGTGCATAATGAAATTTCCTATTAAAAATAGTTTTGTTTCCACACAGTGAAAAATGGAAAGATCATTCCCCCCAGTTGAAAGACTTCCAGTTTCATTTCAAAATGGAAGTTAAAGATTCAACATAGACCTTGGAACATCCCAGGCGAAACAGCAATTGAGCTTAACCAAAATGCTCAAGCTTTACTTTAGTCATAGCCACTGGCTCACCACTCCCTCTTTTTGCTTCGAAGTGAAGCAAGGAAGAGATAGAAGCAATCTCTGGTATTAAGGTACAATATATTACAAAGAATTTACTGAAAAGTGTGACAATTCAAAAGTTATGATTTATGAAATTTGCAGGAAGTGCAAGTGTTAGGAGGAAGTTCATGGTGATAAAGGAGGCTGGGGAAAGGTGAAGATGGCAGGTAGCACCCTCCAGTTGTTCCTCGATAGCGTTAGGAGGGAAGCTGCTGTGGCTCTTTTGCTGATGTGGGAATGACACCGATTCCCTTCTGGCTGCAAAAGCAAGTCAGACATGAGCACAGTGGAAACAGTGGGTTTACCACTCTGCTCCAAACTGCAGGGCTGCCAAACAGGGACCCCCAAACAGCCCTGTGATTTGATTTGTGACCCCTTATGTTCTCTTTTTACCCCCTCCCAGAGTCTTCCTTTTTAACACCCTCATCCTCTCCTAAATAAAGATCCACCCCAATTGCTTTTTCCCTATTGGACCTAGTTTTGTGACAACTATTTGGTATTTCTGATACTTTCTCCATGTACCTAAAAAGTCCCTGATATTCCCCTTCAACTATCTGTAAAGTCTGGCTGTTTATCACATAACACCACTTAACAACCTGTGCAATCTGGCTATTCTTTATGACATTATAAGTAACTTTTTTAGTTCCTCACACTGTTGTTTGTTACACACAGCAGTTTTCTCGTCTCATGTCCAGTAGTTTCTCAGATCCTGCTCAGATGGCTTAGCCTTAGGCCAGGGCCTAGTCAGCGACCTATTCAGCTTCAACACATGGGCTAAAAAAGATTTTACAAATCCATATTCCACAGAAAATCTTGAGAGAAAACAAGCATTTTTTTTCTGGAATGTGCACTTCAGTACACTTTGTATTGCCTTGGCTGAGCTTTCAGGTACACAATGCATTGTTTTAAATGTATGCAGTTCTGGTAGTTGTTGTTGGCAAGGATAATTTTTCTGTACTGAACATTGTTGTTTAATTAACTTAATAAAACTGATTTTACCAATTACAAACACATTTTGCATAAAGGAATACCAAAGGGTAAGAAGTAAAAAAGTAGAAGTGTAGATTTGGGAAGCAGTGCAACTTGAAAGACACCATGAACAGCAAATCATGAAAGATGGACCTATGGACATAAGAGAAAGGTCTTCCCTGCCCCACCCTGCCCTTCCCTGCCCCTCCCTGCCCTTCAGTGAGGGCCATGTCAAGTTTTACCAAATTTTTATCGAAGTAAAATTTGTGCCTTCAGTTCCAAACCTGAATGTTCAATGAGCATTTCTGAAAGTGTAATAGGCAACAGAAAATGTGAGGCCACCACCTTTGATATAGGGAATAGTAGGAACAAATTATCTGAAACAGTTAAAGGGGAGTATTCTGTAAAAACTGCTGTAAAAAGGCATATAGATAAAAACTGGGTAAAAACAGCCCTATCTTTGAGTAACAACTACTAATAAGCATTTAAAGAACAAAGAGCGCACACACATAAAAAGAATCCTATCTGCATTACCTACAGTTCCTCAGTGAGGGAATTACAAATTCGGGAGCTTAGATGTGGAAATAGTTAAGGAGATTCATAAATTTGTTGGCTGTTATTTGAAGCTGAAACTTCAAAAAAAAAACCCCAAGCTGCTTCTCAGTAACACAATGTGGGTAAGGATTAAATTATACTTATGATTCACTGCCCAATAAAATACCTGGCAGAGATGGAGATCTTGAAAATCCCTTTTTGTTTCGACTGACAACTTTTCTTTACAAAAATGAACCATTTATCTTCAGGAAATTGAAACAGGAAGCTGGTGAAATACTGTCCTGTTGTTTTGCTAGATTATCTCAACTAAATGTGATTTTGCTCACTTGGATCACAATATCAAACTGTAAATTATGTAACATTGTTCCCCAGTCAACCTTCAGCTAAGCAGAACACTTTGAGAGCCAAAGCTTAACCTGGATGAAGTTTTGGACTTAAGGCAAGAAACGTAAATGGATTTTACAAACCTTAAATTTGTTAGACAACGCACTACCTGAGTGCACATTAAAAACATTCAAACTGTCTTGAAGGTCTAAAGCAAATAACATAGGCTGAATTCTCATTATGCATATTCTTAGTCTGTCCCCCATTTTTAAGTCATAAGGAAGGGAAACTATTTCTTATGGACAAACAGACTCATAGCCAAGATGCAGATTTTTCAAGCTGTGACACAAACTGAGGATAAGACATCTTTGTGAAGGGAGGCTAGCTGACAGTCTGTAATTACTCCAGTGGTCTGAAAGTASTCTGAAGAGGGAAAGGTAAGGAAGAATAGGACAGCAAAGGAAAACACACTCAAGATAATTTCTTGAAATATGCTCAGTTGAGAAAGAGTAGAATAAAATGGGGCCCTATGATGATCATAGCACCCAAAGTGAAGAATTAGAGAAAAAATAATCTGGAAAAGGCTTTGGGAGGTCACGAAGTCCAATTTCCCGCTCAAACATTTAAGACTAAAATGAAGAGAGACTCAAATAACAAGTTGGGT
The DNA here is from genome assembly GCA_035582835.1 of Phoebastria nigripes. NCBI lineage: Eukaryota > Metazoa > Chordata > Aves > Procellariiformes > Diomedeidae > Phoebastria > Phoebastria nigripes. The sequence continues at coordinate 273,639 of JAYKAV010003255.1, read as the reverse complement.
TCTGTTGCTGAAGTGACATAGATGCATTCATGAATACATTTTGGATTTTCTCATTTAGGAACATGGAGTTAACTACTAGTGCTATGAACAACAGGCTAAGGAAGACAGGTTTTTAGTGAAGATGTGATTATTTGGTTTGTTAACTGTGCCATATTAAGGCTCTATCTTTAACTGGTCCCTACTTAAGCACTAGAGAGTCCATTTTGCAGTTAAGGTTATAAGATCTAAACTTACATGACACTGGATAATCCATGCAGGAGGGGATTCACTTTTTGCTACATTGATTCTCTGTGCCCTAGTTTAAGTAGAGCTCAAACTTCAGTGTGTCCTCTACCCATATTTTTGTGAAACTTATAGGAACTTTGAGTGGGATTCACTTCAAGATTAAGAAACCTTAGATGCTTACAGAAAAATGTCTACGTGTGCACTGTGTCTAAGCTTCCCTGATGATCAGTGGAGATGCAGGACTTGAATAAACTGCCGATACACATGTATCAAGTGCTATTTTATATATCAAATGGACACCAGCTGCCTTAGCAAAAAAAGGTTGCAAGACTCTTATAGCTCTCATATCATATCTGTCAAAGCCTTGTAGATTTCTGAAATACCCTAGTAAGTGTTACTAGGCACCTATGCAAGGACAACTGACTCAAAACCTTAATATCTTTGAAACCTCTAACATTCTGAAAAATTTAGCCTGATTTGCTACAGATTTAAAATACATATTGGCTAACAAGATACACACACACACAATCATAGGCAGTGAATCCCCTATTTTCCTAGGAAAGAAAGCTGAAAAAGAAACACATCACTTATGGAAGAATGAGTTTCTTGAAATTGTAAAACAATTCATGAAGAACAAGGTTGTTAATAGGCTTTTCAGTTCATGTGTATCTGTTGCATAATAACTTCTGAGAACAGGTCTTTTCAACATCATTTCCAGCAAAAGAAGACAATCCATCCTTATAATCTGATGATGGTAAGGGGAAGAGCGTGTGGCGGGGGAGAGTTTGTATGACTGTAAAAGTCAATAGTGATTTCTGTTTATTAGTCTTTGGTAGGTTTGTGGAGTGCGCAGGAGAAGTGCACTATTATATTTACGTAAGGCTGTCAGGGCAGGCAACCTGAGAACCCTGCAGTGATGGAGAGCTGTTCTAGAAAGCAGCTGTTAGGGTGTGGGGCAAAGTGCAGGAGCTTCAGTCATAAAAAGAGATAAAGGAAATGCTTTAATATGTGAATATGTTTCCGAATGACATGACACTTTCATGTAACGTATTACTGACTTACGGGGGGAAAAAAGCTTTTTTGAGGTGGGGGGCTTCCTCTAATTCAAAAAGTCAGAAATACAATTTTCAGAGATACAATATCTTATTATGAACTTCTGGCACACTGAAGTAGGAGTAATCACTGTTCCAAACAGCTTACAGACTAACCATGATATTAAGTATTTTCTTGAAAACCTGACAGTTTAATATAAGCTACTTGAACGAGGGAAGATTTTCACTAACAATTACGTCAAGCTCAAGACCTAAGTATTTTGCAACAAAAAGACATGAAACCAGGTCAGAAGGTAGAAAGGTATGAAGGCCAAGTTGAAAGGAGTGTACGCAGCCTACAGTCCTTTTCAGGCTGGCAATCTCAGCAGTGGACATTGCTGATAAGATTCCCTCTGCTGTACAGTAGAATAAGATTATTTGTGTCAATCTGTTCATGAGTGAAGACATTGACCTTGTCACAAATGAAACTGCCATGATTTTAGCTTTCTCTTGTAAGTGTGATCTAGTGGATAAAACACTGGACTGGGATTGTATCAACTTGTTTTCTAGTACAGGACACAGAGCAAATCACGTTCCCACTTCATGCTTTAGCATACTGATCTCAAAGCACTTTGAGACCTAAGGAGAAAAAGTAAAAGATTAGAGAATATAATTTTTATTGCCACTAACTCTTAACTGACCTCTTTCTATGTAAAATCAGTATCTGATACCTGAAATTACTGTTCTCCACAGTATGTATTGATGACCATACCATCCTTCCCACTTGCATATATGTTAAACACTGCACTGGAGAAAACTTTTATTACTTTGTGCTGCTTTGGTAAGAGTTAAGCCTTATTTAGTTTTTCCATCATTTTTCCTCTCTGTGCCAGTGTCAGCAGGAACACTGAAACCCTCCTGGCTGATCAACGTGTTTATTTAACTTGTTTCCAAATAGATTTTTTTAAAATAGAAAATTAACACAAAGTAAAGGAAAACAGAATACAAGTTACTGCACCTACGTTAAGTTATTACTGGAAAAAAGTTACTGTGGCATAAATTACTATTTTTCCTTCACTGCAAACAGTTTCAGTTTGTCCCCATATGTTTTTGAGCTCCAGCAAGTAACTAAAATCTTTTTGCTTTATAGTTTAATTGGTACAAAAAATAGTACAGTAGCATGAGAAACCGACATCTGTGCTGAAGCTGAATGCACAAAGAAACACATAAAATCATGAAAACACATTCATTTTCTTCTTATTTGCTGGAGAATGTTGAATGCTGAAAAATGTGATCCTTAGGATCTCAGAATGGCTGGAACTGGGCGGAGAGGATAGAAAAAGTCCACAGTGATGGTTTTCCCTTTAAACCATCCTTTGCAACTGCCATGAGAAATYGAACTGAACCTAGTGACATTACTCATATACTCAAAATTAAGGGAGCATATAGAGTTTGGAACAATAGTTTGTTTGGGAGAATATTTTGGAAGTGAGAGGAAATCTACCAGCTGAGAGAATGGATGTTGCAACTGAATATTAAGAGGCTCTTGGCTGTAGTTCTCAACGTTAGCCCAGCCATGAGGCACAGAGGAGGAAATAACGAGAAATTAGTATGAGATCATGGAGGTGTGACAGCCTTCTCAGACAGAGGAAGAGGACCAGCACCGGCTGCCTGTTCTGGGAGGAGAGCAAGGGCCTGAAAAAACTACTCATACAGGGATTTTCACACTTCTTCTAAAAAAATGCGAGACTAGAACTGTAAAACTGCAGGCTTCCCAGGTTAAGATGGAGGCTATAAGTAAAGGCAAGGCTTTTTTCTTTTTAGTATTAAAAGATTTCTTTTTTCTCTTGATCACTGAGATTTTGATAGAAGCATTGAATTCTATATCCCAAGTCTAAACTAATGAGATTTAAGGAGATGCCACTTACTAAACTAGTATCATGTTTATGAAAACATGTAAAAAGAGGACTGTCAGTCCTCTCCCAGAACTTTGGAAAAGATTAAATGTTTCTAATGAAGGCAGATTCTTTACTGTAGAGAGGTGTGCGATACATACAGCTAGCAATAAAATGAAGGAGACGGGCATGCAAGCAAGGAATACTATAGCACTGAGTGTTTAGCCCTAAATTAAATTAATGAAGTAGCATATCTTCCAGAAGTTTCACTGATTTCCATGGATGAAAAAGCAGTCCTTAAATTCATAATTTTTTTTCGTTGGCTGGTTAGGTCTGCACTGTTGTCCAATTTGCCCCTGGAATTTGCACCAAAAGAGTTCGAAGGGAATATAGGAACTGTAATTCCCTGCCAAACCCTCCCTGTATCACAATAACACGCAATATTATGCTAGCTGCTACAGCATTTGGCACTTCTACCCACAACTGCAACGTGATGTCAAGAATTGTAACACAGAGAGGGGAAAAACACTAGCCAATACAAACACCAGCTATGAAAAAAATGCAAGATTGCATTTATACATTGTGTTAACCTAACATGTATCCAAAATGTGATTTCATTCTTGTGAAAAAAAGAAAGGATGGAGAAAGTATCTAATCTCACATAATCCTTTGCACCCAGGATGGCTTAATTTCCTTCATTTTCTTTTTTTTTTTTTAATTCTAATTCTTATACACATTTTTAAATTTTCACATATGTGAGTGTCTTGATTTTTCTTGAGAGAAGCTGCCAAGGTTACTACTGCTCTTCTGTTGATCCTGGTAGCTCCGGCAGCTATTGTCAGAAGGAGAACTTTTTGATTCCAGGAGACTCAGGACACTGCTTCATCTGAGCCACAAGGTTCAAGGTAATAAAAAGAATGGACTCCTGCAATATGGTCTCTTCTGCCAAGCAACTAGCGATAGGACGAGAGGAAATGGCCTCAAGTTGCGCCAGGGGAGGTTTAGATTGGACATTAGGAAAAATTTCTTTACTGAAAGAGTGGTTAAGCATTGGAACAGGCTGCCCAGGGAAGTGGTGGAGTCACTGTCCCTGGAAGTATTTAAAAGACATGTAGATGAGGCACTTAGGGACATGGTTTAGTGGGCATGGTGGTGTTGGGTTGACGGTTGGACTTGATGATCTTAGAGGTCTTTTCCAACCTTAATGATTCTATGAATATTTTTAAAGCCTGCTTCCTTTTCAGCAGTCAGTGGAGCACATCTGAAATTGGAAAAAGCAGTACATGCTTCGTGTCTGGCTATATATGTGGCTGTCATCCCACTGCCTACTTCCAATGTAAGTGAATCGATTCCTTAAACAGTCTTTAAAACTAGCACACACTCTAGACAATGGTCATTTTTCTTTTAAATACTTTTAATTTCCGGCTGTTACTTCTGTTTTCTTATAGAAAATGTGCTGGACATTAAATAAATATAAATATAGCAACTTAAACTGTACCAAAAAAACAGGTTTTTGAGAGGTACATCTTTTAAAAATTGAAGAAAGAGTGTAACATGCTAAACCCTAGGGAATGAAATTCATAGTTGTGCAGAGCTAATACTTAACTTCTACTAAAGCCCTAATTTAAACCCCACATGAGATTTAAGAAGAATATATCCGAAAGCCTTACATTGGTATTCTAGAAGCAGTGGCCCGTTTGAAGCAGATATATTTGAGAACAAAAGGAGAGAAAGGGGACTGCCCACATGATATACCACTGCTATTTCTTACATTTTACCACTGTATTTAATAAAAAGGAGAGATTTTGAAGGAGTCAAGTCAAATAAGAAAAATTTCTTCTCGCACCTTATCAAAAAAACCTCCAAACTAAATCAGCTGAGAAGTCCCTATTAGTAAGACAAAAAGTCATGCCATTTTAGAAAATCTCTTAATTAAATAAAGCTAATAAAGGAGGAAAAGAAAATCATTAATTAAAAATGTAATTTCATATAACTGTGAGATTAGGTACTCTAACATCCACCTGGTYTTATGTCTGGAGTGACTGGAATAACTACTTAAAATATTTCTGAGCATCTTTTTACCTGTTTAATTTCTATATAAATCTCTTCCAAGTCAGAAAAAAATGTGCAAGAGCAGAATGGAATCACATGTAATCCACCAACAGTCCAGTTACTAGTGGGATTCCAGCATGCGGTTAAGATCCACCCTACATAATATAATTTACTTGGGCTCCAGCAAGCTACAGTCATGAGTGGAGATAGGATTTGTCCTTTACTACAGTTTGATTTTTCTTTGTGTCCTTTTCCCTGACAGACAATTTCTCCCTGTAGCCGAATGAGTGCATTGGCTGCACAATGTTCAACAAAAAAAAAAAAAAAAGAGAACATCTGTGGTAAGCCTCCAGGCACTGAAATATTTGGGTGGAGATAAGTCAATTGTACATCTGAGTGAGTAATTTCTGCCCTGGCATAGGAATTCGCCTTCCTTTGAACACTGAAAGGAGCTATGCAACTTTCAACCTGGACTGAACTTTAAAGAGCTGCTGACGACTACTGGAAAACCTTACAAAACCTTACACAGAAACAATTCTCCTCGTGTCTTATTGTATCTTCAAATGTATCATTAAACAGAAGAGTTCAATCTAAAATATGTAGCACAGAGTTCTTCCAGTCAGAGAAGTGAAACATCAGGCGCTTTAAATGATGCATATGTAAGCATTAATAGGAAATGATCATTGTTTTCATTTTTGCATAGGCTTCCAAAAAGTCTTTCCTTGCTGATGAAACCAGTATTAAATGAGATTTATGGCACAAAAATATAGCTTCATTGCTTCAAATCTCTCCCATTTTGCCCCAATACCTACAAAAGCTTGGCAGCTCAAGCACTGAGAGCATTGTCTACAAGGCTGACTAATATCTATCCCATTGTTTCATTGTACTTTCCATCTTCTTTGTTCTTAATAGCTCACTTTTTCATATTTAGACCATAAAGTCTTGGGCCAAAAGCCATATTTTTATTCTGTGTTTGTCTTGATCCAGGCATCTGAAACTCTATTGAAACAAACCAAAAAATTACAATACATGTGTGCAATAACCAGAAGCAGAACATATACCACAATTTTCACTGAACAAACAGTAGAATTAATTTGCTTCAGGTATGTTTGTGAACTTGCTGGTTTTTATCAGTGTCTAAGCTGTACACAGAAGTCTTCATTTATTTTAACTCTGTATGTCTAAATAGTAACATTACAACTGCCTTTACATCCAGGGGACAAGGGTAGAAACTGAATGAGCTGTGCTCTGTATTTTTCTTTCTCGCGGTGAGATGTGTATTTACTCAGGTAAGAGGAAGTTAGAAAGCTGATACCATCAACGAGTGTGGCACTTGCACTTGAGTCATATTATCCGATTATGCAACTGCACAGATACCTTTTTTATTTCCTCCCTAAATGTGGATGAGTATTGTTTAAACCCTGGCTCTTGTCCCACTGTGCATTGGGACTCTGCCATAAAGCAATGTCTGTGGGATACACATATATCCCCTAAAAGGTTGGAATAAAAATTCACTAAGGAGTTGTACAAAACAGACCTCCATCTATCTGAATTAAATGGGGGGAGAATGGCATAAGAGGTAAGTTTTAATCTGGTGCCTATAATTCTTTAAAAAGACTTCATAGCTACTTTTCCATTTGAATTTCTCCCCACGGGAAGACACTGCTTTAATTTCTTTAAAGGCAATTCTTAAATTTTCCTGAACATAAATGCCGAGGTATTGCTTCAAACTTGAGTAGTAGTCACAATATAAGACCTGCCACAGAATTTCTTCCCCAAAGTGGAGTTACAGGTACAGTTGTTAAGTTAAAGTAGTTCTGAATAATTTTTGAAGAAAAATTCAGGTAACATACCAGTGGATTTCAAATGTGGAAAAAAAWTATATGCATTGAGTATAACAGCATTTAACACAGGGTAAATCATGCAGGACTGATGTCTAACACTTAAACATATCTTGAAGTTCATTGCCTATCACACTAAGATAGAAAAAATTATTTCTGTGGCAGCGGTAGAAGTTTAGAGCTTTGCAAATAAGGCACTGCCTACCTAACAGGGTCATTTTAGTAATCCAGTTTTGAAAATGTTGGCCTTAGCCAATATATAGGTTATGGTAATTAGTGTATTATGAACTATTAAGTAAGTGTAATATGGAAAGAAGGAAAGGAACAAAATTTTTAAAACAGTACATTTTCATACAAAGACGTAGAACAATGTGCTATATTGTACAACACAATATAGTATTGTTTGAAAGATACTGTGTGATCAGATCATTCAAGAGAAACATGTTGCCTAGACATACTGGATTATTCATAGGATCTAAACTCTGGCATTTACATTAGAGTTTAACTCTGTGAACTTGACATTCCTTTGTATGGAATACACACAACTACAGATGGCCTTAATACTGTARCATAGTACTGTATGTTGGAATGAGTGATTTAGCAAATTTAGCAAACATATTCTTTCAATTAGATTTAAATGCAAAAAAAAAAAAAAAGCTGCAAGGTATTTGACCTCTATTGAATTACATGATTGATACTCTTGCATAAATATATTTCAAAATTTTGGGCCCACTCCAGCAGAAAATATCCATGGCCTTCCGGGTCACTGAAACCCTGCTGGCTGCAGAGGAAGCCAAGGGTGTGGGAGGAGAGAAAGAAAGAATGTTAATGGTTAGAGACTGCAAGGCTCTTCCTGAAGGGAATTCTTATCTCCACCTCTACGCCACTGTCTTTAGTCCCCTGTTTTGATTAGTTCAGATTATTTGTCTCCACCATATCCTCTACATTAGACACAATGAACCTGTGCATGTCTAAGCAGGCCATAGGATACAGTAATTGTTCTGGACAGGATTGGGGGAATAGAGGGGAAGGAGAAAGGGTGTCTACTGGAAACAGGGTGCGTGAAAATACTCAAAATTTATTTTCAGGCTTTTTGGTTTGCTTTGTCCTTTTGTCAAACACCAAATGTTAAGCATGGACTGCTAGGTCTGAACATTGAGGCTTGCTTCCACAGGCAATTAATCAGGTTCTTGCCTGACACCGATGTGGGAGAGCTTCAGTACTCTGTTGAATTGGGGTACTGGTTTTAGTTTGATACAAAGGGAAATACAAAAGTCTTTGATCAGGTGAATGATTTTTTTTTCTCTTCCTCATCTGTCAGAAGCAAATAGGGACTTTAAAATTATCTTTAGCCAAGCTGTCCAGAAGGCTGACCACCTTCCATTGGACTGTGTGCTGGAGCAAGGTTAGAGCGTGCAGACAATTGCAAAACTTTGTTTTGGTGATGGATCTTCACCCTTTTCATTTTAAGACATGTGGAGCTGTATTCAGCTCAATGCTACTACCAAACTTCTCACTGAAGCATTTCTGATTTCAGGTCAGAAAAGACCACTACATACACCTAGTCTGACTAATACAGGCCATACAACTGCAGCCCTGTGATTCCCCCACCGAACCTATCACTTCTGTTTGGTTTATTAGCTTTCTTAGCAGCAGCATTATTAACTATTCAACTCAAGATCCTGTGTCCTCTTACAGTTCATTTAAATCTCTGTCCTGAAAAAAAAAATGATTGCCTAGCAGCCAAGTTGGAGAAGTCACATAAAAAAGAAAGTAAATGTTCACCTTCATGAATGTATTCAGCAAAGTTTACAGAAAAAAAAAAAAAAATTGCTGGGTTTACTGAATACTCTGCAACAAGGACAGAGGACAGGTGGCATTTTAAAATGCAGATGTTTTATAGTAACGAATTAAATGAGAGCCCCATAACTTAGTCTATTTAATTCTTTAGGACCTGGTTCAGGAAAAGAAAAATCTTTGATTTCTACACTACAGACTTGGAGAAGTAAATAATCATTTTTCTATGGACCTTATACAGCATGAAAGCCCAACACTTCTTTGAAAACACTCCGTATATTTGTATTACAGATATCAGCCATCTGCAATTTCATCTTAAGTGGTTCAAAATAGATCATATGCTGAATGATTACAGTCTTGTTAGTAATTGCGAGATATATAATGGAAAAGACTTATTCAGAGATCTTCCCATTGGTTATAGATGTTATCATCATATGGCAGCAGCTGCTGAAGAGTAAAGATATGTGATTTAGGCTCTGCCATTCTATTAGTAGGTCTCAATCTCAATAATTTTTGTTCAGAGAGCAAGCTAAGAAAAATAGGTCAAGTAGAAACTGGAAACACCAGAAATCTCAGAACAAAGACTGTTCTTATAAAAGCTTTATCCAAAACAAACTTCGGAGTCTTTTAGATTTGCCCGTTGATATCCTCCCACTATTATATGAATAATTACTTATGACTAATTACTATCACTGTTATTCAATGCTACTGTTACAGTAGTCACAAGTAATTTAATTACTTTATAATACAAATAAAAGGACTACAGGTCTTAGTCACATTGGAGATGTACCAATTGAGAGCCAAGTAACTCCACTGAAGTCACTTGGGGTTGCGCATGCAGAAGTTCTACATGCACTAGCTCTGCCAGCTGAAGACTTTAAGACTTCTGTCTCCATGTGACTGCCCACCAACTGGAGGTTACTGCCCTCACATCTCTGCCAGCAGGCAGGAATTTTTCTCTTTAATAGAATTCTGGCAAAATTGGCCAGGTGAACTCAAGTGACCTTTTGCAGCTGGCTTTGCCAGAAGTGGAGTAGTGACCGACACGATGCCATCTGCCAGTAGAGCTTCAGGGTCATTAACTTCCTACAGAAGAGGAGTAGTGCAAAAATTTGCAATGACTATGACTCTTTCTGAAGTTAATTTCTATCCATGGACTGAGAAGACAGTCTAATAATAGACTTGATGAAGTTAGAGATTAGCAAGTAAATGAGGGAGTGAGAGCAAGCTATACTGAACAAATTGCTAAGTGAGGGAGAGAGTAGGCAAAGTCTCCCATTCCATTTCTGAATATTGGTAAGATAGTCTGTTTCTACCTCAAAAGAAAACCTGTGTATCATCAACAGACAACAAACACCCAGATATCAGAAAACACGTTCAAATTTACTTTCCAACTTCTTTTCCTTAAAATAAAACTTCTCACTCTATCCTACGGTATTTGTAATCTAATACTATACTGAAGAGATACAGACTAGAGTGGTCTTCCACTGACTTAGTGTCATCTGCAGTCATTCCACTCTGAAGTCCTACTTCATCTCAATTTGGAAAATTTATTAACTTCAGATCTTATGTATGCATGGTCCTATAAGAAAATATGATACAGAAAGAGATAAGTAGCATAGCACTTCTAGTTTTTCAGCCAAATCAGTGAACCTGTGATTGGCATTTGAAAGTACTTCTGGTATAAAATGATGGAGAGTCACCTCTTGAGGGAAGAGAAAGGAAATAGAAACAAATCAATGTTGTTTAAATAAGAGTGGTATATTACTTTGGACTGGATTCAGCAGCCATGGGACTGTCCTCTGGAAACAGCAGTTAACTATATGCAAGAAGGAGAATTTAAAATAATATGTAAAGCTCTGGAAAATAACTCCCGTTTTAGTTATTCTCATTGGTACTCATTATACTCGTTGGTAGAGACTGGCTTTGTTAGAAGTGTAGGAACATGCACTACTTCACCCAAGGCAGTGCTCATAGGTAAACATTATTGTTCGTATAGTAACACCAGCACCGTCTTTCTGGCTGTTATGAGCAATCTGACACCTGATCACATAATAGAACCTGGAAGGTGTCACTCAGTGGTCTCCAGAGCAGGAAGTAATCTGCTGCCAGGGGCAGATGTGAGATGAAAATATGTTAGAGATATAAGCATGGAAAAAATGACAGACTCAAAGCTCTAGAGAGGTAAGCATTGCGTTTTTCTGATCTAACATAGCTTTCAAAAGAATAGCCTATTGCAGGAAAACAAATAAATTCTTTTCCTGGGAATGTTTCTGTTGCATTTATTTTTAGAGCAAACTTAATATCTCTTTCTTTCCTTAAAAAAAAAAAAAAAAATTACATAATGACAGGACAGGAAAAATAGGATCTGCACCTAAGTTTTAGGCAAAGACATGTAGTGTAGTGGCATGCCTCTGTTCAGACCTATCTAACATTGTTCAAGTTGGGAGATAAGGAGAAACTTAAACTTCAGTTAAGACAGGAATTTGAAGAGGATTAAATATTTAAAAAGCTATAAATTAAGCCAAAAGTGAACTAATTCAATAGTTTAAATATGAGAAATATTTTATAACTGATTAACTGAAAGCTGAAGATACCCCAACATATTGAGACCAGCCTTGAACTGATCTAACAACCTTACGTAAAAGACAGTAGTAGGAAAACTGACAGCCATCATCTTGATTGACATACCATGCACTGAAACAGGGATCTGTAGAGCTGTGAGTGAACTGTTACACCTTATGTTAAAGAGACGAGATCCTGAGGCTTGGGGTGGGAACTCACGTAATCTCTGACCTGGCAGAGAAGGGACCCATCACCCATTTTCACTCCCAAGTGACATGTACTTGCTGACTGTATGTGTGGTGATCATTTAAACCTGTACTGTCTGTAGTAAACAGCCTCTAATAGAAGCCACGTTGCCACTGATACTCTTGAATGCAGGCTTCTAGTATCATTAATCCTGATAATCGCCACAGACTTATCAGTGCTGGGCTATGAGAGAGTATTGGTCACTCCAGCACCAAGCTGATTCAACACCATTTACTTGCTTTTCTGAGAAGTGACTTCTGTGAAAAAAACCAAATAAACGAAAGCCCTTCCTCCCTAAAAGCTTAGCTCTTTTGACCTTGATTTTGTAGGTGTGGTACATTTCTCCCTGCGTTCCAAAACCCAGTCTGGTGTTCAATTTTCACAGAGCATGGTGGCTACAGCCAGTTTATAGAAGGTCTGGTATGGCAAGACTTGGATGCTATCATGGCATAGAACTGAATTTCATTAAAACTATAGAAAAATATTCCAAACCCAGTAGGATTTTTCTTGATCCTATTGTTATTTTTAACATTTAGTTTGAGGTACCATGCAGTTGCTGACCAATCTTTTCTGAACTATACTGTTAACATATAATAATTACCCCCCCCCCCCAAACAATAACTTTGCCTCAATAAACTACATGTTTATGTAAAATGTATCTAACTATAATACATACTAATTGCTATTCCATATTACAATACTGTGATATATAACTCAATTCTTTTTATTTGAAAGTTCCTGCAATACAATTTTTAAAAGTGTTTCTATGAAGACTGCATCAGTATATCTTAGGACATAGCACACCTTGGGACGCAGCACTTGGTATAGCGTCTGTATCACATAATTCCTGTATACAGCAGCACTGAAACTTCTTGCCTTCAACAACCAAAAAAACTAAGCTATTGAAAGTCACCTGGGATTTCATCTCAGCAAAAAGATTCATAGCCACTACCTATGGATAATAAATTTAATATACATTTACAGGCTTTGAGATATATTTTTCTCAGCCTCCATTGGCTGCAAGAAATTAAACAAAAAGGAATCTTATATTTTCCATTCGTATTCCTTCAGCTTCATCTGAAAGAAACTGGTGACTTGGATTAGTAGTGGTATTTGGTCAGGTTTTGGGTAGTTTCCCTGACAACTTTATTGCTCAGTGAACACAAATTAGATGCAGTATGGTTCACTTAGATTTGATATGTTTTTTGATATAAGCATGTGTGCTAATCTGTCAAGCAAAGATGGAGCATATGCTGGTTTGGCCAGGAACTGACATCCTTTGAGATTGATCCATGTCACTTCACTGTTTCTATTTGTATGTGATTGCTGAGGACTCAGCAAACATGTTCATATGCTATTTTATTCTAAGGCTGTTGCAAACTCATTTTTCATCCTAACCTAATTAGCAGTAAGTGATGTCAACAATATAAGACTGTAAAAATCGTTCACTGGTAATTATTCATGCTTCTAATGGGGAAAAATAATCCTTCCAATATGTTTTCTGGTCTCATGAGTCTGGTGCAATGTGTTGTATTCCACTATTCAATAAGGTAAAGTAGCATAATTTCCTCGCTCTGTTTGCACTCTCGGGAAGCCTGTGGGTCATGACCACATTGTACATTTGGCCCAGACCCAAGTCCATGGCCTTATCTTGGAAAGCATCTGATCCTTATGTCTGCGTGTCTAAATGCTGGAGTCCTGCTACATCCACGTCCACAAAGTTTAAGAAACAGCCTCAGGCTACTGAGTTCTTACATTGTGACAGGTTTCAACGTATCTTCCTCATCAGAAAAGGATGCCTTCACTGAGCTGCAAGGCACACATTGGTAACTGCAGCCATAGAAGTACTGCCTGGCACTGACCTGCTCCTTAATTTTTCAGCTGGAACTTACTGTCACAGAGGAGGTCTCAGGGGCACCGCTGGCCCATTTCAGTGCAATGAAAACCAGATGCTGTTTGGCAACAGTTAGCTGAGTTAAGCCAGTTCCAGTGAAAAAGAACAAGGGCTGCTTATCCGCAGCCATGACCCCAGTTAAGAAACTGTTATATTTCTGCTCCTCAGCCCTTTATTTCTTCATGGCTTTGCATCTGTCACCTACTGCCCAGTGTACCTTTTAGAAGGCATTTGGGTTCACCCAGCAGAGCTGGTTGTTCTCTGACCTTTTTGATACTGCCTCAGGCTGTGATCATAGATAAACGGTATAACTTGTTCATGGCAGGTTGGCAGGAGGTTCACGGTTTGGTTAGGGCGCAAGTTTGAAGACTCAGGCCCACAGAAAAGAAGAAACATACTGCAAAAATCAAGAGACATTAGAACAAGCTGTGAAATTTGGCCTTCTGATTTGTATGTAGAGATACTATGTCATGGAAATCAGTATCTTGAACAAAGATTAGGAAAGAATGGGAATTTGCTGGGTATTTTGCTACATGACTTTGTGTGAGTGACATAGATTTTGCTTTCCAAATCTGGCTATGGAATTTCGCCCCCATCACCATTCACTTGACTGGAAATCGCGTGGCTTCATTCTATGATTTTGACAATGTAAACCCTAATTTCATTATTTCCCAATTTACAGGTACACAGGGCTTATAAACTACTATGTAACCAAAAATAACATGCCTGGTTGGTGGGACTGGACCAACTGACAACATAGATGAGAGGTACCATGTGGGTCATAAGACAAGATGGATTCCCGAGTCAAGTGGAAGATTTCAGCCAGAAAGTATCTTTAGCCCCATGCCAAGCCAACTTTTATGTCCTCCCTCCCTGGCATGACATTTAGAGTGCAGATTTCTTCAGGTCCCTTAAAGCTTGTAGGTGTGATTGAAGAGTAAAAAGAGTTTCCAATGCTGATCTTGGATAGCTCTGAATGCCACTCCCTGGCTTTGGGGCAGGGTCTATTGAAAGAAGAGAAAGGAGCCTTAAAGATCATAATACTCCTCGTTGCCCACTCTTAACCTCCAGTATCTCTAGAACTCTAATTAATAGATATCCAGAAGCTGGCATTAATCATTTAACATACTTATTGGTTGGTCATCCATATAACACTCAGACATATGAGATATAAATACAGAGTTGAGCAATTTAGACTGGATAGCATCACCACATTTTTACCTTTGCATAAGCCAATGGAATATTTCAAAGTAATTTAAGGTTCACCTCAACCTTTTTGGCACCATTTTTCTTATTGTTTAACAAAATCATGATAACAAAGTGACTGCTTAATCACTGTACAATTGCATCGCATCCTATTCCAGAGCAAAGATTTATGCATACAAAATAGAAAGTATATTTCCAACTTTTAGCCAAAAATCTGTTGTTTTTCAACGCTATCCAAAAGGTTTAAACAGTTCAAAGCACCTCAAGAGTGGTGATCAGTATGTCTATATTTCCTAGAGCTGGTTGAAACATGTTCAGTGAAATTTTAATTTGATGAAATATACTATTATGTCAAAGTTAAAAATATTTCAGTAAAAGTCATGACTTTTGAGAGAGATCATACTGGGAGGGGAGAAATGAAGTGATAAATTCTCCAGCACTGTAAGTTTTGGGAAACCAGGCATAAGGGGGATTTGAACTGGAATCTTTGGACAGTGTCCCAGCCATCACCTTCTGTCCCAATAATGAAGTAGGAATTTATGTGTCAGTTTGAAAAGTGATAATTCAATACCATTTCAGTGATAGAAAATACATACAAAAGCTATTGTTTGAATGCCAGTGTAGAACAAAATACATTCAAATTCCACAGAAGGTTGTCACAAAATGGAACCACTATTCTTTGGTCAAGTCTGATATTTTATTATCACTGGTTATTTCTTTTTCTCATGGGAAAACTGACATCATACTAATTTTAAAAGATACTCAATATGTCTGCGGTTGAGAAAAAGCATGGGGATAAATCTACCTACAAGGGAAATGACACAGTTCAGGAGTGAAAAAGATTTTTCATTTGCAAAGTCTTGGATGTAGCGTATTGTGCTCCATAGGTACAATTCCCTGAGTAAGCAGCAAACCTCCACTATAAGGGGTTTAGTCCAGTTCCACAGATACTGCTGGTAAACTCATAGCTTATTACTAAATTAGTTATTTGGAAACCACTTGCCGCAGGGTCTGCTCTTTGCAACTGCTGTTCGTTCTCCCAGGAGACACAGTGTGATACTTTTGCATGTGAGAGGCTCTTCTTTTGCTCTTTTCATCTTTGCTTTCTCCCACCTATACAGCCTTTGCCTTAGAAGACAGCATCTATTAGTTTCATCCCAGCACCATAGAACTGAGTTTTACCAGGTCAGTAGCTTCTTCTGGTGTGTAAAGATACAAGGCCAGCTCATAGCAAAAGAAATTATGCTAGTTTACATGTACTAGAATCATAGAATCATAGAATCATTAAGGTTGGAAAAGACCTCTAAGATCACCAAGTCCAACCGTCAACCCAACACCACCATGCCCACTAAACCATGTC
>JAYKAV010003255.1:238423-256527 GCA_035582835.1 Phoebastria nigripes | reverse complement strand
AAGGCTTTAGTGAAGTCCAGGTAGACCACATCCACAGCCTTTCCCTCATCCACTAGGCGGGTCACCTGGTCATAGAAGGAGATCAGGTTGGTCAAGCAGGACCTGCCTTTCATGAACCCAGTTCACTAGTTTACTAGATGGCATAGGTCCTCCTCAGTGGAATTTCTAGGGCAACCTCAAATTTCCATCTTCACCCAGAATTCCAAAGATGCAAGGGGAAGGGTTTTCTGCACTATTATTGTTATCTTTGGTTGCTTGTAGAATTCCACACAGAATGTGTTTTCTCCCTTTATCAGTGAATACTTTTCATGGCTGCTCTCTGAGGTGACCTCTGGGTGAACACACACTCCTGCACTCCCTTGTCCAGTAACAAGTGTGTTGCGATGACCCTGATCACCTGGCAATGATGTTTCATTTCTTTCGAAACTTCAGTGGGGTCTAATGAGGTTTGAATTTTAAAATTTTTGAAGATTCTTGGAAATCATCTACTTGAAATCGCATGGCACTGACTTAAGCTGCAGAACAAAGCAGTGTGGATGCAGTGTGCTTTATGTAGGCTGTATGCGGTGGGGGGAAACGTTCATTGTGAACAGTAGCATACTATGGAAAAAAGGAAAAGAGAAAGAAGAAATAAAAGAAAAAAAGATGATAGCACAAAGAAATTTAAAAGCTGTGTCTTTCTCTAGTTTAACTTAGTTTTCAAAGCAGACTTACTACCGTCCAGGATTTCATTCTTCTCCCTAAGTGGTTCATGTGGGTAGGAGAACTGAGTGCTTTCAATAAAGCCACTCCCAAATAAATGTGCTTTTGCCCCTGGCTGAGAAGAGCTTAACAAATCAGCAGAGCGAGAACCACACAAGTCTGCCCCAGTCAGCCATTTCTACGTGACTCCTTTACACTGAAAAATTCAGTGAAAATTACTGAAAATTCATTCTAGTGTTTTTATTAGGTGTGTTAATCTTAGCACCAGTGCATACAGAGTTTTTAAAATGTGTCTGCTACATAATCAGTGCTTTGTTTTCATTTTGTATGTGCTTTGTGTAGAGATGCTGTAGTCGTCATGACAAGAAAACTTATTCACGCACACTAGGGCGCAGGCCTGGATGTTAAAGGAAAAATGATCCCTAAGGCAACCTATAGAGTACATCTGCAGTGCAAGTGAGGTGTAGAATCTCTGTTGCGTTCACCTTCTCATAATTGTGTCCTGTATGAGGCTGATAGGAAAACAATCTTGAAAATTGCCATTAGAGGGAGCAGGTATGGTGCTGTGTAAACATAGCCAACTGATCTGCAGCGTAGAGGGTGCCATTCTCCTGAGTTTCCTTTCAAAGTGAAATAGTTCACCAATCTCTCCACTACAGCCTCATGGCAAATCTCTGTTGTTAGGTTCTTCCTTTTACTTTCCTTCATGAAATAGTTCTTTATTTGAGATACAATKGGCTATTTCTTATTTTTTTTCTAAAATTCTTTCTGCAATTATCATTAACTCCTTTGAAACAGCTTCTGTGTTCTGGTGAAAGTACATGGCAGTCTCCTAACTGATTAATGTGTTTTCTACAGTGGTAATGAGGGCAGTAAGGTATAACTCACTGGATAATTAAACATCAAGGAACAAAACCTGAGAGAGACAATGAGAACTATTAATTTCCAATGTTGTTTGAAACATATATATTCCATGTGGAAGAAAAACTAGATCAGTATTTAGTGCTAGAATAGCGCTGATGGACTGGATAGAAAATAAGCAGAAAAGGCAATGAAAGCTTCTAGGTTTGTTGTTCTAGGCACCAATAACACAAGTGTTTCAGTCAAGTTTGTCTTCTACACTTCCTCTGAAATGAGATAGGACATCATTCACAAAACAAAAATCCAGAGTGGACCTAAAGAGCTCCCAAAACAGTTACAGAGTAACAAAAGCAGGCTTCAGAGAAAACTATATGAAAGAATTTAAGGGTATTATGGAAGGAAATTCAGAAGCAAGGCTGATTTCCTCTATGTTCTCACTGTATTTTCACTATAGTATTTATGTGTTTAATACTGAAGGGCTAAGTGGGAGCCCTGACAGAAAACTGCTAAAACAATCTCTCGCATATGCAGCACAGCTTGTTTCTGCACACAAACCCTTTTTAATATTGCAGCATAGGAGGGGACACAGGGGCACATGTGCATTGGTACAGTTCCAGGAGACAGCTCATGTTATGATTTACTACAAGGCCACATCTTTACTAAGCTGTTAGTATCATCTATGCACATATTATCGTAACATCTATACTGCCTGTCATACCGATCAGTTTCAAATACTTTACAGATGTCTGCTTATAATAAGAAATTGTGAATAATATCTTCATTGAGATTACACTGTGTCATTGAATGACAATATGTGGGATAGCCATGAGACTGCAACACTGCTTCATGTCAAGGGTTTGATTTAGCAAAGCAGTCAGTGAGACTTTTCAGGTACTTAAAATGTAGAAGTACTTTGTCTAAGGCTAGAGGAACAGGAAAATGGTTTGTTTATTTGAAAAATACTGATGAAAACAAACAAAAATAGGTTTTGCTTTCATCACTTTGCATAGTTTAAGAATCTAAAAATCTAAATTCTTTAACAAAACTGTTGTAAACAAAGATGTTGGTTCTAATAAACTCTATGAATAAATTCAACTGATTCTAAGTTTCTTTCAGCAATTACCATGAACAGGAAGCTAAGGCTCCCTAGTATGGAAAATCCAGAACCCAGGCATGAATTTGTTAGACTTGCTAACAAGATTGCAGTCTTCCATATCAGTGCTATCCAGTTCTGTGCACTGCCATGTGAGCAAATGCTACTGAACAGCCTCTAAACATCACCATTGCAGTGGTTTTCAATCTTGACATATTTGTTTCCAATTCCTTGTACAACTTCAAGAAGTGACCCAGACAATTCCCAGGTGCCCAGCTGACTTCATGTAAACACACTGTCTTCTTTTTACTGACACCATCTTGATTTCTTCTTGATCATCACTTTCTGATTTGGCCTTAAAACTGATYTCACCTCCTATAAACCTTGTATTGCCAACAAACAAACAAAAAAGGCAAATAATACCAAAGTATTACGTTTAATTTCCAGCTGTTGAAATTTTATCTCTTGACTCTAATCTATGAGAAAACCTTCTAAGAGGTATTGCTGTATCTAAAACCACACTCTAATACAAGTGCATTAAGTGCAAACTTGTAAGGGAAGTAAATTCATGACCGGCTTCCTAATCACCATAGACTTTGTATCTTCCTTTTCACATTTGAAAAATGGGTTACAAATTGTATGAGCAAAAAGTGGGTAAAAGATTTCTAGTCTGATGTGTTTGTATTTTATGTTCCCTTTGGACAAGCACAAGAAGCAAAGAATAGGGCCCTCAGCTAAAGGTGGCACTCACTCTCTGCCCTACCAATTTATTCTCATTATAGAAATCCTCCAAGAGAGGGAAATATTATGTGTCATGTAGAGGAATATGTAGAGAGAGCACCTTATATAAATAAATGAGTGTCAGAATCATCTTTAACTGTCCTCTGGTTGACTATAGAAACTGCCTCCACATCCCTGCTGCTGATGTCTACTTTCTATGTATGTTATTATCGGTCAGGAGAAAGATAATGCTGAGGACTCTGAGGTACTAGAATTACTGTCTGAGCATTTCACATAGATTTTGTTGTTATTTGTTTTTATTCTGAATTTCCTGTTCAATTTAGTGCATTGGCATCTTAGTACATTGAACCCTGGGGTGCCTCCAGGCTATATCCTTAGACCATTCTGCACAAGAAATTAAATGAAATGAAGAAAATTATTTCTCTCAGCCAGCTTGTGCTATCTGGGAAATGGGATTTCCACCACCCTGCTGGTATGAAAGATGAAAACAAAAGGTTGGCCAATATGAAAGCTAAAGCTTGAATATATTTTCAGCTCAACTCTTTTTGTGGAACAAAATGTTCTTTTAGAATTTCTTCTACATATTGACTTATCTGAATAAACAGCCCTTAGTTAATAATGCAGAACACATGGTCCTGTTTTGATAAGCACATCCCCAGGGATTTGTGCCACTCAGTTTGAACAGAGCTACTACTCATATATTTTTGTACCAAAACCTGGGCAGCTCATGTTAATTTATGGTCAACAAAGACTTTTTCTGAGTCCTTTGCTCATCATTATTGAAATGAAATGTGAAGTACAGTGATTTTAAGGRCTATATGAGGCCTGCCCTATCTGATAATGTTTAAAGCTGTTGTTCAGGTTTGGGGATAGAAATAAGAAAGTCACAAGAGCAATGCTCTTGATCTCATTTGGGTAAAAGGACAAAGAGCACTGCGAATGTTTCAATTTCATACTCCTTAACACCGAGATATGGATCAGAGTGTCTTAACTTGGAGATGGGAGTTGCAATTTCTTTGAACACAGAAGGAACTGGCAGTTATACAACACTTCAGGGGCCAGCTAAAAAGTGGAGATAAAGGGCGTGGCTGCCATAAAACAGTCCAATGCTATCTAAAGTGCAGTAGCATGAATTAACTAGCAAAATGGGCTGTAGCTAATTCAGCATATTACAAGATTCTGCTTGAAATCATCCAAGATTTCACAGCTGATGGGCAATGCACCTGATTCACTGCCACTGTGTCATTGCAAATCATTGCCTTAGAAATGTGATTAAGGGATGTTTATTTTTTTAAATGAACAGGAAAATTCTAGGATAAAATGTTAGAGGTGAAACATCTTAAGTCAAAGAAATATTCACATTGCTGTTGCTGGAACTGAAGACTCTTAAAGAAAGCACATTTGCTGTATCACAAACTGTAAACATACTATTACATGTTGCAATACAAACTATGCTTTATTTCTGTGAGCTTTTGTCTAAGTGACACTGAGCAAAATAGAAATACAAATCCTTCTAGCTTAACTCCTGGTTATGAGAATAGTTCTTTTCTTTCTTTCTGATAAATGGGAAGCAAAAAACATGAGCTGGTGATGAAATGGAATGAATAGTAGAAGGAAAGGTGTCAATTTAAAAATAAAAATAAAAGTGAGACCATGTGGAGAGTGGCAACAGCAATAATTATTTGTATAACAGAGCTTATCTATCTTGCTGTGCAGGAATATGAGGTTTCAGAATCTTTCTGTTAAAAGAGAAATACTCCCATAACTCTCACTTTAATGGTCATCACTGCAAAAAATAGAAAAAAATAGTCTGGTCCATATATTCCCCTTTGTTTTTTTCCAAATATTTTTTTATTATTCTGATTTATTTTCCCTTCCTCGTAATGATTAATAATGTTTTTTAAAGAAAAGATCCATGGAAATCAGTGGACTAAATTCTAAKATAGTTGCTTGAGCTCATCTGGAAAAATAAATGGCCAATCAACATCAGGAAAAATATCAGAATACTATCTTATCTTCAGATTTTCATTTGCTGCAAGTGCTAGTTGCACAGTCTGTCTCTTTTTTTTCTCAGCAATAAAATTGAAACAGTTTTGTTTTGCAATTTGGGGGTATGATTAGTTCATGTAAGCTCTGATAGCACAAATGCATTTTCAATATACAGATCATTTTCTATGAGAAAAATTAGAACCTATTCATAAGCTGCAGTTACTACAACTCCACTGATTTAGAAACAATTTGGGAGTAAAATACATGATATTACCTCTGTTGGGCAAAAGAAAGAAATTCTTATCATTGTAACATTAACAGTAGCCAAAAAGTTTAAAATGACGGCAAGGACATTTCAGTTTAAGAATTCGAAGTTTCACGCTAACCCCCTAATTCTTGTTTCACAGCAGTTTTAATAAACAGTTTTCTTCCTTATACTGTGCTCTTCTATACCTACTGTGAGAGACAATAGACATTTGGGACTGAAATGAACACTAAGCTGCAGGTCAGCTTGTATATGCTGATTCTTAGGATTATAACAAGAACTATTCCTGAATTTCAGATTGAAATACCCACTGAGATCTCATAAAGAACTATTTAAAGCCTCCACAATAACTTTGCAACAAAAAGGTCAAATAAGAATTGCAAGCAGAGAAGCTGCTGGAGATCAGCAACGAGATTGAAAGTAAGGAAACTGAAACAAGCCAAAGACAACAAGCGTGTTATGAGCTTCCCATCTGCTCTGAGAGATTTGATAACAACTTTGAAGGTCCTCTGGTTAGCAGGCAGTTCTGTCCCTTAACATCTATAGGCTGTATATGTTTATATGATTTAAGGTTAAAGCAAGTATTCTGCAAAGAAAATAAATTAGCTCTTGGTTTTGGTAGACAAAATTATTATTAATTGATAATGTGTCACATTTCATAGATTCTGCTCACAGAAGCACCCCAAAAACGAAGATTTGGCTAAACAACCAGTCCTTTTAGGAGGCTTCCAGTCTCCTTCCTTTGTTCACCTGTCTGCTAAGGTGTGATGCCCCGAGCCGTCCACCCCTGTGTTGTCTCTTTGTGCAGGCACTGCCCTGTCCGTTTCCAGAGAAGCTGCTATTTTCATTCAATGGTAGGTGAGATGTGACACAGATTTGCAGACATGCAAGGCCAAACAATAAAGACTAAATGGCCTTTGTGAACTCTGTTTAAGGAGAAGCAAGGAGTTACTGTGAGGTATTAGAGAGGTGTACAATGCCATGGTGCTGAGATGAGGCAGCCCTCACTTTTCAGAAGCCTGTGATGCAGTGGCAGATCCATTTCCTGCTAAGATATAAGCTTTCTTTATGAGCGGTGCAAGTTTTGCTCTAGGGAAGAACTAAGAGCTACCCAAACTAGAAGGACCAGAAATCACAGATACTGAACAAAAGGGTGCTACAGAGGCAAAAATAATCCTGATTTCTGAGCTATTATTGCCATATTTCATAGCTCATGCTCATATACAGACAGTGAATTTAGTTTTAGCTAAAGGCACATAGTAGAACTGGAATTTCTTTAGCAATTTTTATTCCCTTAATGAACTAGTTTAATGTGTTATTTGTCTGGCTTCCTTCGGTCCTGTCCAGAATATCTGTATGTGGATGACTATACTGCTCTAACTTATTAATATGCAAAACTGAGCAAGTCTTTAACTTCACAGGGCCATGGGGAGAAAAATAACTCATGGTGTTTCTTGAAATAAGCAATAAAATAAGCAAACTCATTTTGATTTAATTCAGGATGCAGTGTGCAGTGTTAGCAGTAGCTTTAGTAACTCACTAATTAGGGGATCTATCATTTCTTTTTGATTTTCCATTAGGACAACATGCAAAAGATTCAAGGAGGGAAAATTTTTGCGGTTCATGTAAAAGCTTAAACAGCAAAAYTCCTTTCAAAAGCAATTACTGCTAATGCAATTTTACTAGAATCCAGTAGGCTATGCTCATGCTCTGATTTTCCAGCTGAGACGCACCTGGTCATCATTCGCTCTCCATGCAAACAGATGGGCCGCTTTGTTTCAATGATTTAGACAGTTCTATACAGCTTATCTCCACAATATGAAACGTTTACTTGTTCCAGAGAACTAATTTCATAACATTTATTTCTAACACAATTCCCGCCATCCATTTTCCTAGAGACAGTGGCTGGAAAGTACTGTGTCCAGACTGAGTACTATAATATACATAATTATTGCTGGGATATTAAAAGTAAGACGGCTTCCTCCCTTCCGATTGTCCAAACAAGCAAATTCTCCTTGGTCAAGATAATTAAGTTGTCTGTCAGCCTTATCACCTCAGTGACAGGCTCTCCTCATTTCAGCTGGTGTTTGTTAGGCTAGGTAGGAATTTCAAAGAACAGAAGCCTTGTGAGCAAGTGCAGAACATATTTTATACCTCAGTGTCATTTTCTGAATAAATCCTAATCAATTTTAGTATAAGATCATCTGTACACGGGATCATTCAGGAAAATTAAGACAATTCAGCTAAGGATGATTTTATTTCCATGTGCGCGTGTTTAAATGCTTTAAATATCACGGGGATGAATTCACGTGTGAGGTAACGAGAAGCTGGAGTGATCTAAGGACAGTTTACTCCTGCGTGCATGCATCTGTGCAGTTTTAATCCCCCTTAATTACCTTCACATTGTCAGGCAATTTACGTTAACTTTCCTTAGGGTTTCCTTCCTTTCCTTACTGTCCTTAATGGTAAGAAACTCAGACTCATACCCATGAACAGATCTGTGGAATCTCTTTTGGAAGTTTTTATTCTTCTGCAATAGGCTTTCAGTTTACAGGTATCCTAAAGGAGGAATCAATTCTTATCTGCTTCTCTGAAAGAGCATTTGATTGAATTTCTACCTGCTGGTTTTACTCTTTTCAGATATGGGAAAGAAGTAGGGTACTTCATGCTTGCAGAGTTTATGAGAAAATATAGGGAATAATATAAATATGGCTGTTTTCATGATTGGATAGAGGGATGAGGTGGTCTTGTAGCCTTACTTTCAACCATTGTTTATTGTCTTATTCAACAATGAAAGGAAATAGAGTGAAAGCTGAAGTCTCATTCACCCTGTGCAAGACACCTGCCTTGGAGTAGCAATACAGAACACACCAACATCTTTGTAGTGCAAAATACCAAACAATGTCTGCATTATTCAATGCCATTTCTACTGCAGGATTGGTAACATCAGTGCTGCTCACTGCTCTGAAGCACGCTGCACGGACGGGTCTGGCCCTGCGCGGCACTGCCCCGCACCTCTCTGCTTTCTGATTCCCAGAGACGGGGTCATATGCGTAGTGTCAGAGAAGAAGGGACTGAGGGTGAGCCGTATTTGTCCATGCTTCTCCCTATCACTTCTCTTTGCACTCCTTTACAAGAGGCCAGAGCAGAGCTCTTGCGCGTGTGAGATCAGTGACTGAGGGGCCGAGGTGTTGCAGGGGATTTCATATGCTAACGGATGGAGCAGGGAGACCCAGTGTCACCTTGTCTTTGACACCTCCCAGACAGGTCCCAGCCCTCCTGTACAATTAGGTCATTTGAGCAGTAGGGACAAAAAGGTTCAGTGATAGCACAATGTGGGATGTGTTCTGTGAAGAATTCAAATGGCATTCCCTATCACTATTTCAAAGAAAGGAAACGGAGAGGGACCAACAGTTCCTGATTTCCTGATACACACAGGTTGAGGGGAACGGGCAGCGAAGGAGGTGAGGTAAGACAAAGCTGAGCTAGCACCAGGGGCAAGACCCGTCTGCCACTGGTAAAGATTAAGCAGCAAAAGGTTTTGTCCAGATTCAAGGGAAGTGTTAGGCAAAAGAGGTCACCCTTCACACAACGGTCTTCTGACAGGGCAGCAAAGCTGGGCTCTGCAAAAGGGCAAACCAGCAGTGTACGCTTTCTCACATCATGAGATGACTGCATAGGGTGCCCTCGAGAATTTGGGGAGCTATTTATTTATTGCTCCTTAAAGAATAGAAAGGAGTTCTGCCAGCATGTGCAGCACTGCTTGCCACCAGTCTTAGGCTAAGCTAACCTGTGTTTATATTTCACAGGGCAACAGATCTTTGATGCAGGGGGAATTCCAACCTGTCTCGCTCCAGGGAGCTGAGACAGTCCAAAAACATTACGTCATCTCTCTGGGTTGCTGTCTGCTATAAGTACAGCATTGTCTTTGTGATGTATCAGGATGCAGATTTATATTTAATGCGTAATTTAAGGGGAAGAACAAGGCTAAGCAAATAAAGAATGCACAGCGAACTGAAGCATTCACAGCTGAACGAGTAGCTCCTTGAAAAGCCTTCAGTATAAACCAGCAACACAGCTCAATCAGTACCTTTCCAGGCAATACTATCTAACAACTAGGTAAAAGGTTTCAATAACAGAGTGCTGGCAGAGCGTATTGACTGTTTGTCATTGCACCAAGATGACTTCACAAAAATCTGTGCTCATATCAGAACAAGCCACAAAACGCCGAGGAAATCAATAGGTCACTTAAACACCTTTAAAGCCAGCGGTATTATGAGAGTCACACTGAACTGATAATTATTAACCCTGCTAAATTAAAAACTCACTTGAGTTCAGCACTTTCAGTGCACCAAGGGAGGTAAACGTAACCCAAGGACATAAGTTTATAGCAATTTAAGGATTTGTAGTTGTCCTTCTGTTTATGTGAAGCTGATGCTTCTGAAAGGTAGACAGAGGAAAAATAGCCTCCTAGAGGAGGTCGTTGTTTATTGTTAGGTTGTTTATCATGAAAGTTGTAAAAAGAACTTTAAAACATCCTGTTCTTTTCTAATTATGTTAGATGCCCTAGATATTTAGTGACCAGTAAAACCTAAAGGACTCACAGTTAAATAAGGCGACTCTATAGGACATGAAAGAGAAGATGTTGATGACAAAAATCTTAAAAATCTAAAACTCACTGCTGCCTGTCAGTTCTACAGAGGGAAATGGTAGATACGAGTTCCAAAGTGATGGACTGGAAATGTCAAGTTGTCAGTAAAATTTTCATATGTAGAAAGCTACAAACTCTCTCACTCCTCTCAATTCCATTTAACATATCTGCAACTTCTTTGGGGAGTCTGTCATACTCAATAGACAGAAATGCTAGGGATATGCTGTGACATTCAGCTCTACATCACTTTCTCATTCAGTAAACTAACTTTCTACTTATTGCCATCCAATAAAACAAATTGCAATAAACTACCCCTCTCCAGCTGTCCGGGAACCTAAGAGGGATTAGCGCTATGACTAGGAACAGCTGGCTGAACTAAACTTGGGCACAATAAAAGCAATATTGATAGGCAGAGGAAAGCATTTTGGACAAGTAACCAACACTGTAATAAAATTTTTGCTTGAGGGACAGCTGCTCTCATTTCTCATTTCTTAAGATGGCAGGCAGCCTCAGCATCTTTCTGCATTTCTCATTACACTGTATGACAAAAACCGCCAAACCCGTCTTCTTTCATTTATGGCCAGCCATAAGATTGGACCTTCTCCTGGCAGAATCTGACCTGGCCACAGTTATTAAAACTTCTGTGGCTTGGTTTGCAATGAACTGAATTTGAATGCACTGCACTGAAATGAATGTGCTGGGCCTCAGACAGTAGTATCACCTACAAGAAAAGCTGTATATGAAATCACAGGGATCCACAGATTTAAGACCACTCAGTGGCTTTCTTGTTTCATGAAACTGTCCAAATGCTTTTTCAACCCATCACAACTTTTATTTTATAATACCTTATGGCAAGGAGTTCCACAGTTTAAGCAAGTGTTATCTACAGAAGTCTTACCCTTTTACTTACTTCGAATCTGTCTTGTATTGTTTCTTTTTATGCTCCTGATTTTTGTACTGTAAGACAGTGATCTGTTGCCCTCTATTCACCTTTTCAATGATATTCATGATTTTACAGAACTTTATCAGTTCTCCCTCATGTCTTTTCAGGCTGGAGAGGTGAAGTATGCTTGTTGACCCTTTTTATGAAAAACATTACATAATTTTGATCATCCTTGTTGCCTTTTTTCTGTACCTGTTCCAGTTCCACTATATTCTTTTCGCAATGGGATGACCGGAATTATACCTGTTTTTCAAGATGTGAGCTCCCCATGGATTTGTAGAGTGTTTCAGTAATGTTCTCTGTTTTATTCTCTGTTTCTTCTCTAATAATTTTCAACACTCAATTTGCTTCTTCACAGCTTTGAGCAGTGAACTGATGTTTTCCTAGAAATAACTATTATAACCACAAGGTCTCTTTCCTAAATGGTAACGATCAGTGCCGAGCATATCAAAGGCATTTTTTATTTCAGTGAACTAAAGTTTTTATTCCATATCTTTACATGTTGGGAACAGCTGGACTGGTGACATTCACTTTTAAATTCCATTTTTTAAGTGACAATATCTTTGGGTTTGATTTAGTGGAAATAACCAAGATTTCCAACCCCCTTTAAAAAAAATCAACGATCATCCATGGTCAAATGTAAAATAATGAAAGCATGCAAGAGCTGTGAATGCAGTTTCTTCTCAGCTCAGTGGCTGTATTTCAGAACAGTAGACACAAGGACAGTGGATTTCCAACTACCCACAGAGACAATCCAAGTGTATAAGTTGGGTGGGTCATAACAGCTATCCAGCCTTTCCACATCAGCTTGCTGTTCATTGTGAAGCCTACGTTATAAAAAAGTAGAAGAAGAAATAGAATTTTAGTAGATTAAATCTTAGCATCTACCATTGACCTGCTCTTTCTAGGTAAAACACCACCATGACTTGACCAGTCTCTAAACAAAACCTCTGACTTTGGCACCACAAGACTTTCTTGAAGGAAGAGAGGCCATCTCATTAACTCACAGAGGTTTTGCTCCTACTTTCAGCACTCTATTCAGAGAAAGTGTCATTAATCAGCTTTCCATTAATATGGGTGGCTGTATCTTGGCAGCAACATTCAAATTACTCAGGGCTTACAATTTAGAAATATCCTCACTACTATACTGAATGGTGATTTATCATTACTGCAAGGAGATGTTAATTAGAGCAGAACTATAGGCCTCACAATATAATCATATTTTAATGGGTTTTTAAGTCCTACTAAAAATATTTCCAAAAAACGCTTGGTGACAGACTGATGTAATTAAACTGATGCCTCAGTTTTTCAAACTTTGAAAGGTAGCCAGTTACAAGCACTGTTTCAAAACCAAATCTCATTTTACCGTATTTATGGATGAATAGTGGAAATCAACGCAAAGGCAGGAACAGAAGTTGTAGAAAATTATTCTGGTTAATTCATTCATTAGTATAATCTTCTATGTAGAATGCAAAACCGAGCAACAGCTAAGATTTCTTTTGCCCATATTTTCTTAAAAGAAAACCTTTAATGAAGCTGCAACCAGGAATGTATTTTCGTAACTGTGACCTGAGATATTGTATTTCTCTAAGTACATAACAATTTCAAACCCAAGCCTGCTCGGCAGGATGAAGAGAGCTCTCCTAATAAATCATCCATCCTTTCCATTCATGCATGAAATCATTGTAACATGCATGACAAAAGATAACAGATTATTACACCAAATCAAAAAAGAATAACGTATGCCTATATTTTTCAGGAAATATGTTCACGGATTGCTGTGTCTGCTTAACTCTTCTGCTTCGTGCTTGGTGCTGAAAGTTTTATGGAATAAAATACAACTGAGTGAAAGGAAAGCCTGAGCTGTGTTAACATGACATTTTCTCTGACATCATAGCTGGCATAGAGAAAACGCCATGGTTGCCAGGTTGCTTGACTACCAAATTATGAAAATTAAAAAGGGAGGAAATGGAAAAAGGACAATAATTTTTAAAAAATACCAAACTGGTTCAAAGGCATTAGAAAGGAAAGAGAACACATTTTAAAGTATTTTTGCTAATTACGCAGTCGTCACTGCGTCACGCAACATAACTGCTATCTGTGGCACTACGCTGACATCTAGTGGTGCTCGTCGGGCTGCAGTGGTACCCTTGGGTGGACCGCCAGCTGCTGGTTATGTCCCCAAGAAGCCAGAAGCTATACATCTTTGAGGAATGTGCTTCAAAAACTGCATGAAATAACGTTGGGGTGGATGTGTTTACCACCTCCAGTCACTCACTGGCGTGTTTTAACGCAGAACACGAGGATGCATTTTCATATTGAGGAAAATTCACCTGGAACTGGAAGAGAGAGTGAGAAAGCTCACCTGGAGAGATGCAGCAATGCAGAAGGGACTACAAGCCAACAAGGAAGCCCATCAGTAGAAGACAAAATGTTCTCTTTCAGATGGGCACATATTTATTCATGCAGAGCAAATAGCCTGAGCTTATCACCCTACAACAAAACTCAGCATCTCCCCAGGTCTGCTATACCTTAGCCCGATGTTATGTCTAACGAAATTAAGGAAAAACCCTTGACCCAACCCATGTATATCCCATCTAGTTTGAGATCACTCTCAGATACTTCAGTGTCATCGATGCAAATAAATTATGACTCTTCAGTTTTACCAGGCTGCAGAACTTTCTACACTGAAATGTATCCAGAGGTTTAAATCTGGAGCCTTTAGTGACAGGTGCATTACATTCAGGATTTCAATATATGAAAAGTTTAATAGTGTCAGCCTTTAATCAGTTTCAAATATTGAAAAAATTAGTCTAACCTGTTTTCTTCTTTCCATTAAGTCTTGTCTAGAGAATCAATTACTTGGCATTTTCTGACACGACTTATTGGATGAATAGCATTTGGTGAAATTGATAAGTATGGATTATGGATGAAATCCAGGGACTCAGTGAATTCAAAGGGTATTTTGCCTTTGAGTTAAAGAGGGTCAAACCTGAGCTTTAATCTAGTTATCTGACAGAAGTAATTTAATGATGCTATCTCAAATACTTCCACATAAAACACACAGGGTCTGATTCTGTTCTCATTGATTATTACATATTCATCAAATCACATGGAAGTACTGCATTATATATGCTGGAACAGGTGAGATCAGAACCAACTCTACTTGACAAGAGCAACCAAAGGACAGATGACCTAGTTAGAAAATTAGGTTTGGAGAAAGTAATTTATGTAACATCTTTGTTCGTAGATCTACATCTTTATGTGATGAACTCTACAATTACAGCAACATTCTCTCCATGTTATTCGGAATACTATATAAGCTCATCATGCAGCTCCTATTCAGACAGGRCATTTTTAAGCAGACCTCCCCTGGCAGCATATGCAGAGTTACGAAGTCTGTATTACTATTAGGCAGGCTAAGGAAGGAAAGGGGACTTATAGGGGCATTGTGTCTCTGAATCAAGTCTGGGTGGATGTATGTCATGTCCTTGTGAGACCTTCTGAACACATTCAGTAATCTCAACCAATTTTATAGGAGGACAGAATTGCCAAAAACATTTATTTCAAATAATGTCTTCTGAAAATTAGATGTTTTTAGTGCTTCCTCCTGCCTCTCCCCAAGGGAGATGCTGGCACACTTCTGCCCTGCCTGGGAAACGGCTGGCTCCAAAAAGCCACCATGCAGGCTGGCCAGCAAAACGGAGGTAAGCAGGGATGTGAGGAGAGGCGGAGGCAGAACAGAAAGCATGAGGAACCTCTGGGATTAGAGGTGAAGCAGGTTGGAGATCTTTTCCTGAGGAAAAGATCTGTAAATCTTTTGGTTTATACCTACAGGTTTTATAAGGCCTGTTCATTCTGCAGAAACTTTTTATCTGTTTGTAACTTCAGATACAGATTTTTTACACCATTAAAAAAAAAAGAGGAGAAATAAAAAAGGGTTTGATCCACATTGTAACCTCTGCAAGTTAACCATGACAGATGCAAGTGGTGGAACTGTTGGTGACTAGAACAGTTGATTTTTCATGGTCTAAAGGACTACTGGATAGAGCGTAGGATTAGATGGGAAACTTGGGGGAGATACCTTGTTCTCGCTCTAACTGTAAAATATCCATAGATTTTAATGTCTGGGGATCATGCCTTACAGAGGAAAGCTTCAGATGTTGAAATATTTACTACACTATATTAAGTTCAGTGCTCAAATAGCTTATGCGAAAAGATAGGCATTTTACATTTCTTCACTGAGAAATGGATCTCTGTTAACAAGACAGGCTCTTAGGGTTGATCGAATGTACTGCAACCTTGCTGGTTTAAACTGATGAAAGTACAGTACTTACAGAAGTATTTTGAAAATATGAAATGACATATAAAGTTTGGGGGTGTTTTTTTTCTTTTAAAACAAAAATATACTTTTAGGAGAAAAATCACTTCTAGCAGTAAAGATGATAAAAAATTATCTCTAACTGTTGGAAGGATGTAAAAGAAATAACAGGGAAAATGTGTTTTTGAGCTAACAGAGGCCACATCTTATGAGAAATAACAATGAGGTACAAAGTGAAAGATTTTGATATGAAGTAAGAGCCCTTGCTAAGCTGTTTTCCATTCTACATTGTGCTTGGGGCAGATTCATAGAAGTTGTGGGGGGAAAAAAGTGAAGAAAATATTTCTTTCTTGGTTTGTCATTTTGAAAATGTTTACACCTATATTTTAGCAGTTTGAACAATGTTAATAGCATCTGACTGTGAATGAATTTACAGATTTGTAGAATATATTTTTATAACTAAATGACCTTTTGTTTGAATAACATTTATTTTTACAAATGCTGCTTTCCTCTTCCTTTTTTTTCAAGGTAAATTTAGCGTTGTTAATGAAAAAGTTACAGCTGTCACTTAAGCAGAGAAGGGACAATTAAAAGTAACTATGTTTTTCGTTTGATGATTTCTCTTTTGTTATTGGTCTCTTTAGAAGTGCAAGAGGTGACCACCTTCTCCCGCCTTCTTTTGACTAACCTTTGCAAAATCTTCTAAAACACCAAAGAAGCAAATGTATTGCTTTGTTCATGTACAATACCAACCTAACACTCACTGAGATCAGTTGAAAAACTCAGCATTGTATCTACCAAGACAGACCGACTCACAGATTTTTCTGAAATGTACAGAATGCATCACCTCCCTGTGCTGTTTCATTGTTCCTCTCAAGGTCATTTCTAGAGCAATAGCTTGATATACTGTCCTGGGATATTTTACTCCTGAAAGCACTTTTAGATTACACGCAAAATAGCAGTCCTGAAGGCCCTAATATCACTCCAAACACCCTAATACTTTTTTTCCCAGCTAATATCATTTTGATCCAGCATGATGCTCTACTAATATCCCTCCTGGTGCAGAGTGGGGAAAAACTGGCATAATTTGTTTAGACAAGCAGACCGAAGGCCAGATCTGGAAGCAGTTCTTCTGTAGATATGGTACAGCCCAGACTCTGTTCTGATTTCAACCGAATACACCAGGGGTCAGCTACTGTGATTCTAGGGTTTTTGGGTTTGGGKTTTTTTTTGGAGGGGGATGTCTGTGGGTTTTTTGCATGTCAGCTTTCCTTTTTGTCCCTTTTTTACCAGTGACTTGGAACTTTGGCTGAAGGTATTGGAGTGAATACATAGACTAGCAATGACACTCAGTGATCTGTTAAAATAAAGATTTCCAATGGTATGGAGATTCCTCATTTTCTTTCCATTTTCTCTCTGCTACCAGCTAAATCCTGTGAATATCTGTCTCAAACTGCCATTAACCAGCGCTCAGTTGGCCTCCTGCTGTGTTTTGTGTATTTTTCTCCCAGCAAAAAACTCTGGCCATTGTGCAAGGGGCACTGCCATCCAAATATGTCATATCTCTGCAGATAGTCCATGCCAAAATGATTTTAAGCTATGCTTCAACTAAAGAATAAATAAACATTTTGGATTTTCTTTCAGCAACCTGGTTCCTAAAACTGAAAAACACTTTCTGAAGCAGCATTTGTAGTTGGTTGTGACAACAAGCTGTGGAAACAGTCCCTCATCTGTTTCTATGAATATTTGAATTTTCAAATTATTCTGCTTTGACTTCTTTCCTAACCTTGCTGTGCTCACTATTCAGCAGTACCCTAGAATGTGGGTTTACTGGTAGGAATGCTGACCAAAACAGATCATTTACAATAGACAGTCACAGGTACCGCTGAGGCTGATATATTGAGATAGTGATAAAAAAAATCTGATGTGCTGATTTTCAAAAATAATCTGCTCATGCAGTACAAATCAAACTCACAGAAGTGCTTTGCTTCTACTGAGATTCCTAACTGATTTCCAGAAATATTTACTATATCCAATAGTTCTTGCTCCCAATATTAAGTACAGAGAACATTTGAAAACTTGATCACATTTTTTATATATACAAATGAGAACCATCTCTTTAAGAGCAGGTCAGTTATTTAGGTTCCTGAATAAAAATATGGAATTCCTTTAAATGTGACACCTTGCAGCCTTTGTAGTCAATCAGAGAATATCTGGAGAACTATAAAGCACCATTCAGGAATTAAGTGTAGAAACTATTCAGAGTATTTGAGTGAATGTTCTATGAGGGACAACAAAAAGTTTAAAAAGTCAAATTGTCCTGGTTTCAGCTGGGATAGAGTTATTTTTTTTCCTAGTAGTTGGTATAGTGCTGTGTTTTGGATTTAGTATGAGAAGAATGTTGATAACACACTGATGTTTTTAGTTGTTGCTAAGTAGCCTACTAGTCAAGGACTTTTCAGCTTCCCATGCTCTGCCAGGTGCACAAGAAGCTGGGAGGGAGCATAGTCAGGACAGCTAGCCCAACTGGCCAACGGG
>JAYKAV010003255.1:195585-238178 GCA_035582835.1 Phoebastria nigripes | reverse complement strand
GATTCTCTCCCCCATCCCACCAGGGGGGAGTGAGTGAGCGGCTGTGTGGTGCTTAGTTGCTGGCTGGGGTTAAACCACGACACAAATAAAACTCTAGATAAAAATTATTGAGCTGTGTCTATGAAGAAGTGAATAGCACATTGCAACAATGCAGTTCTGTGATGATGTAGTGCTGATTTTTGGTGCCAGGCTATTTATGCTGATATTTATATTAAATGGACACAAATACTTGTGGTTCTGTGGCTCTAGCAGTCTTTTTTCTCCAGTCTCTTTAGGTTCACGCTGTCTCAGACACATGACTCATAACTTCTGGCATGTAGAAGTCTACCCGAGTGCCTTCCAGGAGCTTCGGTCTCCTTCCATAGAGTGACTCCACAGGAATGGGTGTTCTTCTCCCCCGTCCTTAACCACATTTGAAGGCATCTTTACATAACTTCATTCAAAACCTGCAAAGGAAGCTCAGATTGTTCCTGGGCTTCCTGTAGGCGCAAGTTTGACCTTTTCATCTCTATATTTAACTTAAATATTTATGTGGCAAAAATAAATCCCGAATATTTTTACCCTGTTTTCTGGAAATTTGGAATATTAGGTTTACATTTTCCTTGATTTTCTTTTCTTCTTTTCATGACATGATGTAGCTGGGAATATTCTGTCTGGATATGCTGCTTGGTTAGAAACAAAATGTTTTCATGAAAATGTGAAAACCTTATGTTTTTACAAGATTCATTAAAAAATTTAAAAGGGGTTTTTTTTTAATTCCTTAAAAAACAGTTTCAATTTTACTGAAAGGAAGTCTTCAGTGTAGTTTTCAAATGTTTTAGAAAGAATGTATTTCACCAAAATGCTCCCTTTTTTCATTCTATCCCAGAATGAAGAAATTTGAAAACTGGAAGATTATGTAGAAAACTGAAAATACGGTTTTGACCTAACTCAGGAAGACCGGAAGAGCAAGAAGGTTAATCACATGCAGTTTTTAATGCCTTTTATTTTTTTAATGCTGTTTTATTTTCATTGATTAATGATCCAATATCAATAAGTAAAACTCTATAAACCCCAAAATTATTTCTCCTATTTTCTACATGGGAAAATCAAGGAAGAAAAAATTAGGTACAGAATTTGCATAAAGGAGCTCACCAGTGCTGGATATATTTGGGATGCTCTGTATTCTCTTAAGATCTGTAGTTCTAAGGGCTTTTCAAAAGGCTGACCTGATTTACTAACTTCAACTTTAACAGCAAGGGAGAAATCGTGGGTCTTTTGAAGTTAATAGCAGAACTTTCAAGGTTTTCAAGGGAGCTAGATTTTCATCACAAATCTATCTAATGTAATAAAATCGAGATCATCTAATCCCTAGTCCTAGAATTTAAGTGCTGGACTTCCTTTTTACATTTACCACTGACTAGTTCAGAATTGTAAAGGGAATATTTTTTCCCCTATTGATGTAACATCTCAGGGATCTGCAAATCTAGGTGGTCCTACAACCCCTACGAGAACTGAAATTTTTTAATGGAAATTGGAGCATAGATGAATGAGCTAGCAGCAGGGTTCAATTTTAATGACAGCAACAAGGAATTCTGTAATTAAGCACATTAAGGCAGAACAACCTCTTTGAATTTCAGAACATATCTAGTTCATGCTCTAACATCTGTTTTTCTTACACTGCTTTAATCTGCATCCTCCCTTCAGGCATCTTACACTAAGGGCTTGACAGACTTTCCTAGCTGACAGTAGCTGGCATCCTTTTAACTGACAAGGGAGACCACTGTAGAAAGAGATTGGGAAGAGCATTCTCTCTTCCCTCAGGGTCTAAATGCTCTGCTTTTGCAGAACTCCTGCAGGACTTGCTAGCTACAAACCCGACCTGAAAATACAATTTTTGCAGAATTCAAGGAAGAGCTCACCTGACTTTCTCACACACTCTAGTCTCCTTTACTTTGGATTTTTGGCCAGTATCCCAAGGGGAAGAGGTTTTGTGTTTTATTCTCCACATATCTGTTATTTTAGCAGAAAGTGGGATAATCTCCATTTTCACAAAACACTGAAGCGTATGCCTATGCCCCACTGAAATCAGATGCAAATGAGAGTTTATCTAAAATTCTTCTTGTGTATATGGTTATGAGATGTAAGCACATATCCATATTTTTTGCTGCATCAGGCCCACTGAATGTATCTTTGAGAAACATAAACCTGATATAGAAAATTGTTATGTGTTGAAAATCATAAGCAGTCACAAGAAAATAATTTATGCCCCATTATACCAAATGCATTCATAAATTTGCCATCCAGTTGCGCTGGTTTTCTTGGACTAACTCCCATCATGTGCATAAAAACTCTGTTTAGGTTGTATGCTTCTGGGCAAGGAACCTTACCTTTGTGTTAGTATTTAATGCATCTGGTGCCAGGTAAGTAAGAGTAGTGGTTTTAATCACTTGTTCTCCCATTTCTGTAATCCGTTATTTCACTTGGCCTGCTGTCTATTATTTATCATTCTTGATTGTATTCATCTTGTTGAATAGCCGCTACCTGGTGATCTGCTCAGATTAATAGTACAGATTCTTTCCAAATACTGTTTGATGTGTGTTGTCAAAGTGTTATATTTTTTGTGATCTGTTCTCATAACCAATATTCATGGTTAGGTGCTGCTGACTGAAACATCAGTTATAATCATACATGGCTTTCAAGAAAGACTGAACTCCAACTCATCAGGACTATTGCAATGATGGTGGAATGATTATGATTAAAACTAAGCTGATATTTCCACTTCTTCAGCCAGTGTTCCTGGTTTTATTATTTTAGTCTTCCAAAGAATGAAAATGGATTATCCAGATGATTTTTTTTCTTTTTTTCTTTTTCTTTTTTTTTTTTTTTTAAGAAAACAATGCTCTAGATCCATTAATCTAGTCTTTCTTCACTTCTAAAACAAACCAGTTCCTCTGAATAAAATTCTGGACAAAGTAATATGGTTAAAAAAGCAAACTGGTAAAGACATACGACATATATTGAGCCTTGTTATTAACACACTTTTGAAAACAGAAGCCTTGCTGAGATATTCCGAAGCCATTAATGGCACATTGTTTCTCACTATTAGCTCAACTCTGTATCCTGTTTGCTAGTCATTTTAAATTCAAATACCGCCCTCAATCCAATGTGGGCGTTGAGCTCATTACAGATTAAAAATGTAAAACAGAGAAACATCTGAAACAGCAGTAATTATTATTAGGTATAATCATAGCTCTGGCTTACTTCCCTGCTATACCTGTTGACTTTGTTTGCTGAAAATAAAAAAGCAAACCATATGTTCAAAAAAAAGGCATTTTTCATTAGAAAGATGTTCTCAGGTACTATACTCCATTAGGAAATGGAAGCCCTAGGCTTAATACCGTAGAAAAATACATGCAGTGTAGTGACAAAAACTAAATAAATGTTACAAATCACTTTCAAGATGAGATGTCCCTACCCAGGAAGAACCTGCTCAAAGGGAAGTGATTTCCTCTAGCAGCTTATTCCAGCACTCTTAACCTGGACCCTGCGGTGTCCAGCACACACCTGACACACT
This sequence comes from Phoebastria nigripes, assembly GCA_035582835.1. Classification (NCBI taxonomy): domain Eukaryota; kingdom Metazoa; phylum Chordata; class Aves; order Procellariiformes; family Diomedeidae; genus Phoebastria; species Phoebastria nigripes. The sequence goes on along the minus strand of JAYKAV010003255.1, from coordinate 234,622 downwards.
GTCCCCCAGCAGAGGACTCCCCAGCACCGATGGATGCTTTGCACTGCATCCCCCCCCCCCCACCTGCCCCCAGGACAATATTTGTTTCATCAACCTACAGTAAGCTAAATACATAGATAAAGCACACTGTTTTGCACACCTCTCTTTTGAAGAGCTGTCCAGGATAAGTAATGTTGGCCGGTGCTGTGAGAGTCTCTAATTATTTTTTTCACTCAGAAACCACATGCAAACTAGTTGGCCCTTGCTGTCTCTTGTCATCTGATGTTACAAAGCAATCTACGCTGTCTGTGAGCTTCAGAACACATACTGACAAAAGAAGTAGTTTCCCTGGTAACAAGGACCATATGAAAGCTCTCAGAACATATCCTCCCCAGGAGTTAATTTGTTTCAGATGGGAAAGGTGATTACTTATAAGAAAAAAGGGAAAACAGCTGAGCTATTTAAGGATGAAATAGTAAAGAGTAAGCAGTGTTATTTGTTCCACTTCCACTGTTTGCATTTATATGCACATGAAATATATATTTATATATATAAATACATATGGTTTTGTATGAACTATCATTGCATAAGTGCTAATAAAAGCGTGTAATGGACTTGGCAGCAAAGAACTTCTCTGAGGGCTTCATCACAACGCCAAAAAATAAAAAATCATTTCTCAAATGAAAAGCTTGAATATTTCACAAAGATTCCAAGGATACGAAAAGATGAAAACACTACAGGACGCACGAATACAGGTCTAGCCAAAAGATTAGGAAATGCAATAGGATTGGATTGCCAAAATTAAAGAAATAAAAAGCAGAATAAATAGTGGCAAAAGTCACAATAACATTTAAAAATAAATCTATGTATGTGGGTATAATGTTCACATGCCGATAGCTCTTTTAGGAAAAGTTAACTCTTTTTCCTCTAGAATAACTGGAAGCATTATGATGTGATTGACCTAAATGGTCTTCCAGATGTGGAGTGTGGGGTACTAATGACTTATGGTTCACTAGTTTTTTTCAAACAAATGCTGKGTGACTGTAATGGAAGGGGAAAGTTATCTGTGCGTTCATGAGCTGGAGAACAAATGGTTTCCACAACCGGGCATGGCAGAGGCAAGGAATGTTGCACGAGTCATGTTGTTAAATGTGATCGGTGCAATGAACACTTGGGGTGATTGCTGATTCGAGAATGGGTATTTCTTGAACTGTTTAATATCCACAGAGATCCTTTGTCACCACGCTTCAGTGAATAAGGATACCTGTATGCTTTAACAACACTCATCTCTTTGAAAATAAATTAAATGAAAGGCCAAGACATCGCTGGGAAGAGGAGCAGCAAATGAATCAAACATCTTTAAGATGAGAACTTTGACTACCTAGATGTGATTATTGAAACCCAGGGTTTTCTTTCTTGGAACTTCAGAGTTTTTCACCAGCTTGGGTTTTTCTGTGGGGTTTGTTGGGGTTGGTTTTTTTTTTTTGGTTCGTAGTTTGGTTGATTTTTCTGGTTTGGTTTTTACAGACCTGTGGGGAAAACCAGTGCAAAAAATACAAATTTGCCTTGGTCTTTATAGAACACTAAAACTATTAAAGTTAAGGTAGGGGAAATTAGAAAGGTCTAGGTCTCTATATGCTTGTCATAACTGTGATTATTTATCTGACTTTTTTCCAAGAGACTATGGCAGTAGCAATTCCTTTATAAAGTTACATCTTTTTCTTTTTCCTGTTAGTTCTTAACAACATTAATTCATTCAAGTTTTCAAAGACAGTGTATAAATAAACAGTTAATGATAATGGATATATTTCAAACCATTTTATTGGAAAAAAAAAAAAAAAGACATGACAATGTGTCTTTAATGTCTGTGTTCCTAAAAGAGAAGACATGAGTTAACTGTTCCTACAATTCGGTCATATATTTAAAATGTATGAAGGAATTCTTATAAATCTTACTTTTTGCAGTGTGCCACACCTCAAATTATTTGGAAACCTGAGCTGAGCTCTGGCAGGAGTCAGTGGTTTTCTTGCTGAAGAGTTCTGCTTTCGGGGAGTATGTGTATTCCAGAATTTCCTCTTGCTCTCAAAGTGTTTCTGGTTACAAATCAAGATATTGCTTTTGTTTTTAAAAGACATGACTGACTTTGAGCAAAACTTTGAGGAATGTCTAAGTGCTTTCTAGGTTAAGTCTCAGTTTTAAAAGTGATTTAGGCACACTACCTGGAGACAGATAGGTTCACCAAAAGATTTCCAATGTGTCTAAGAAGCTAAATGTTCTCTGTGGGATGGCCTCTTACTGTATGGACCTGTTCTCAGGATGAGCTGTTCTAGAATCTAACTCTCCTAGATCCTGAAGCGAGTGATGAGGTATCTCAAACTTTCCCATCAACTTTTCTGTCAAACTCTTTCTATCTGCTCACACGCTGGTGATATCACACCCACCTGTGACTGGGTGTGGTTTTATATTAACCATTGGAGATCATTTGAAAGTTTAAAATATTTCTTTACTTTATTCCTTTATCTTTTTTTTCCTTTTCTTTAGCACAACCACTGTAATCCTAGATAGTACAAGTATTTAGGAAGTGTATTTGCTAATGTACACAAAACGAGAGACCTGATTTCTGTCTCCTTCTCAGAGTCAGGTTTTTCTAGGGAAGATAAAATCTCCCACATGTTTATCTTCCCACTTCAGTCTTTGCCACTACTAAAAGACTGTGGGCTGAGGAGCCCAATCTCCTTCAAGAAAGATAAAATCACTCACACTCTCATTTTTACTGCTGTGCTTTCTGTTTCTGAAGGGCTGCCCCATTATAGAGATGACCTCTCTCTCCTAAAATAATTTGTGACACCTTTTTCTTTTCTGTTCTTTGGCTGGTAATTTCCATTCCAGAGCCACCTTCTCTCCCTCCCCCATTACTTTTGGACAAAGACTTGTTAAAAGTCAATGACTCAATTAGTAGCAACCTCATTGCCCTGCTATTTATCACTGATGATCTCCTTCTTGTCTTCTTTGAGCTTTTATTTTTGCTACAAAGTGGAAGTTCTAAAATATAGATGACACCAGCATAAAGAAAGATGGCAAATTAAAAAATAAAATTAAGTACTGACTCCCAGTATTAGTACAGAAATATTTTTGACTCTCACACTAAATATTAATTATTATTGTTGTTTTTGAGGATTTATTCTGTCCTACCTATGTATCTTTGGGGTTTGCCATATAGTCAAAAAAGAACGAAGACATACTATTGAATTAAAAATTTAATTCATACTTTGATATGAAGTAATGAAACCTTATAGTGAAGAAAATCCTCTATGTTAATACCTAAGCATAGCTTTTTTTTTTTTTTTCAAAATCGATTCAAGATGCATTTTATCCAATTTTTCCAAGGGGCAGAACAAGAATATATGCCAGCAGAATAGCTGTTGATACCATAAAGCCATCAAATAAAGAACATAATTTCAAACTAAACACTGGAATCCTGTCACAAACTAAACACTCCATCTGGGGCCGTTTAACTGAAATAACTTCTTCAAGGCACCACTCCCATGAAACATACAAACTTCAAACAACATTATTTTACTACAAATGTGGGCTATAAAACTTGATAGAAAAAAAGGAAACCATAAAGTCCTCAAGTTCCCTCTGAGCCTGAGCTAGAATCCAGATCTTCCTGAATTAAGTCACTTTCAACATGTTGCAACAGATCTTCAGACGACTGAGGGTCCCAGTAGATATAAGTTTTATTTTCATAATTCATCCTCAGCTTGGCTGGGAACAAAGTAGCCACCTCCACATTTTTGGCAAGAAAACTTTCTTTACTGGAATAAAGGCCTGCCTCTTCAATGGGGTGTTTGGCGAGAGATCAGGAAAAAATAATATCTGATTTCCTTTACACTTGACTTCCTTTTTTTTTTCTTTCAAGCTTTAGTAAGAACTGTCTCTTCATCCTTCAAATCCTCCAGCCAAACTATAATTGCTTTGTTAGCCCCTTTTTGATCCACTCACATACCCAGTCTTTTATATCTGCTTTACAAATATTCTATTTTTAATGACACCGAAACCTGTGAGATTTGGAAACCATTTTTTGCCTCAACTTCACAATTTACTAGAATCTGAAATTCCTTTAACTGCAGGAAGGTTATTATGCCAATGTCATAAACCTGTATTTTATTTTCCAGCATAACAATGAGTTTTCTTTTCTTTCACAAGACTTTAAACATTCATCAAGGGCCTCTGCTCAGTATATAACTCTTGTCCCTACAATGTCTTTTCCTTGGGTGTTTTTCTACTCGAATTATATACCAATCTATGCTGTGGACCCTCTCTTTCCGCTAGCCAAATTTAACCTCACCAGAGCCAGCATGATATTCCTTCCATACTAGGCTCCCACATATTTATTAGTATTATAAAGTAATGTGAGGGGATTGCTACAATAATTCAGCCTTCATAAGCTAAACATGAGTGCTGTTCCTGCACTAAGCTGAAAGAAAGCACTAGAGGTTTTTGGTGCTAGCTCATAACTGTAAAAATTATTCTGTGCAAATTTATTCTTACACTAGTCTGAGCAACAATGAGAAATACTTAACTACTCAGATAGCAAAAATCACAGCTCAAGAACATGGGATGTCTGTAGACTTCTGCAGAACACCATAAACATACTGCTATCTACAATAAATTTCCCCTGACATAGATCATCTGCCTCATTTCCCTCTGAAATAGAAACTGCACAAAAACCTGATGGAAATTCTATGGCTTAGGAGACTAAGCTAAGGAGTTCATGGTCTGTTTGGAGCTTGAAAGAAGCCATGTTTTACCTGAAAGTCATGAAAGACAGTGGACTTGAAGAGGAAGAATTTACATATTGTGCTGGAAAACTCCATGCTTTGGAGCTGAACAAGAACAAGTAGGTGCAACTTTCACAGAGGTCTGTTATCCATGACATTGAAGCTAGGATGGTTAACAAAAATGCATCTATCTATTAAACATGATACAGACCAGGGTAAAAATTTAAGCAAAACCAACAACAGCAACAAATAAAAAGAAAAAAAATTTTTGAGAAAGTTGCAACCAACTGAACAGAGAGTTTTACATTACATTCTCAACTTTATCCCATACAACCTATAATAGAGAAAAGTAAATTTGTTATTAGGCAACTCCATGGTGCTACAGGGGAATTACATATAATAAAAAACTAATAGAAATTTTAATAGTGGTGACGTACCAAGGCCAATTTTAAAATGCTTATAACTGTATTTTAAATTCCATAGTACTTGCAGGGATATATCTAAGGTTTTAACAGAATGAGATGCTGAGGGAAGCTCTCAAGGGTTCCTGGAAGCCACTTGTTAAAATTCTGTCACAAAATTGAAGGGAAATTGAGGATAATTTTAAAGCCTTTCATGCAATTCCTACTTTCTCTGGGTAGAAAAAACTATCCCCACTAGAAATGATTGGTCCCTGGTAGTCATGAAAACAACTAACAGAGAGTAATTTATTTTGCTTTTGGAATGCACTGGTTCCAATTACATTATCAAAAATGTCTTGGGGATAATATAACCTGGGCACCTGCAAGATCTTCATGTCCACCCCCTTTTCAATTAGATGAGCTGCAGCTTGTGGTGTTATATCACTAGAGTGCATATGTTTTTGCTTCCTTGGTCGAAGGAAGGATTGTGGGGTTTGTTTGTTTGGTTTTTAATGGGTAAACATATCAATAGATTTTCTGGTCTAGCTCTTTTCTTGAAGTGTGAGGATGGTGGGTAACTTTAACACAAACTATAGGAGAAAATGTATGTTGGTGCCTGACGGCAGTAGAGTGTAGAGAATTAATGCATTATAGCATTGTCCCCTTGATGCACTTGAATATACAGCATCTTGCATATGATCCTAAAGACTTTGTGATTGACTTTAAAACAACTTTGTGCTTTCATTCCATTTTACTGTGTATTCTACTGTGCCTTTTACCAATACAGAAGGAGCTCTTGTGTGAAAATTTAGGCTCCAGTCCTGTAAACAGACGGGCACTTAAGCCGTTGAACACTCCTATTGCTTTCTAGGGGACTAGTCACGTATTTGAAGTGAAGCATTCACATCTGCATTTGCAAGAAAGGAGTTTAATGAAAGTATTATGGTCAATGAGGATTAATATTATCAATGAATTTCTGTTCCAGCAGAAATGGCTAAATCCTATCCCTCCCATAGTAGTGGTATGAAATCAGAACTTAAAGTTTGCTTGCTGTTTTTTCTCAGAAGTCATATAACTAATCCTAGCTATTGACAGACCTCATACAAACTTCAAAACCTTAAAAATCAGTGTTACTTTTACAGGTTCTGTCGATATGAAAACTATAGTGGAGAAATCATATTTTTTCCAACTAATGCAATTTTTCTGTATTTTTTTGTTTTGAGCTACGGCAAAGTGTGAATATTGAAAAAAAAATGTTTAAAACATAAGCAAGAAAGAATAGTCTGGGGGAATGCACTACTAAGCCAAGACCAATAACATACCTTTAATAGATGATATTCTAATAGCAAAATCATAGATGTTAAATACTTATTCTTAGTATAAAACTCACAAAGTGTACCCTGAAGTTACTCATCAGCCAATGTTTATATTTTTAAGCTGTCCTGTAATATTGTGAGAATTTTAAAAGGCCAGTACATCAGAGGAAAATAAATATTCACCTTGAAACTACAGAAATCTATGTGCCCTTGGCCACCGAAACTGTTCTGGTAAAATTAGGTAGCCAAAACCAAAAATGTTGATTCACCTAATGTATTCCTAAAGTATTTCCTAATGTAGGCCCTAGTATGCCTTTTTAAGATGCATAGGACACAACTTATTATCGATGACAGAAGCAAGGCAATCTGTTTGAGTAAATACTTTAATATTAAACTATTATTTTTCTCTGTAAGAAATATACAGAAATATTTCACCTAGAATTTTGGTGGTGGCCTATTCCAATACTTGCACATTGTGAAGGAAGTCTTCATTTTGATTTGGGTAATTTTCACAAAGAGGTAATAAATGTTCAGATTTTTCAGCTGTACCCACCTTGAATATCAATAATGATCTTGCTGATGGCTTTAATAGCAGCAAATCAATGCTATGTTACAGCTTATACAAATGAACATACAGTAGCTGAGAGAACTGGAGTTTAGTCGGAATACTCGGTCAGTCTTAAAGATGACTACAGAGAAAGAAGCCTACAGAGGGTGGAAGCAAGGACAGGTAGCCTGGGAGGAATACAGAGAAATTGTCTGAGCAGCCAGGGATCAGGTTAGGAAAGCTAAAGCCCTGACAGAATTAAATCTGGCCAGGGACATCAAGGGCAAAAAGAAAAGCTTCTACAGGTACGTCATGGATAAAAGGAAGATGAAGGAAAATGTGGGCCCTCTCTGGAAGGAAACGGGAGACCTGGTTACCCGGGATATGGAGAAGGCTGAGGTACTCAATGACTTTTTTGCCTCGGTCTTCACCAGCAAGTGCTCAAGCCTCACCGCCCAAGCCGCAGAAGGCAAAGGTGGGGACTGGGAGAATGAAGAGCTGCCCACTGTAGGAGAAGATCAGGTTCAAGACCATCTAAGGAGCCTGAAGGTGCACAAGTCTATGGGACCCAATGAGATCCATCCACGGGTCCTGAGGGAACTGGCAGATGTAGTTGCTAAGCCACTATCCCTCATATTTGAGAAGTTGTGGCAGTCTGGTGAAGTTCCCACTGACTGGAAAAGGGGAAACATAACCCCCATTTTTAGAAAGGGGAAAAAGGAAGACCCGGKGAACTACAGGCCAGTCCGTCTCAGCTCTGTGCCTGGGAAGATCATGGAACAGATCCTCCTGGAAGCTATGCTAAGGCACATGGAGGACAGGGAGGTGATTCGAGACAGCCAGCATGGCTTCACCAAGGGCAAGTCCTGCCTGACTAACCTAGTGGCCTTCTATGATGGAGTGACTACATCAGTGGACATAGGAAGGGCTACAGATGTCGTCTATCTGGACCTCTGTAAGGCCTTTGACACGGTCCCCCACAACATCCTTCTCTCTAAACTGGAGAGGTATGGATTTGATGGGTGGACTGTCCGGTGGATGAGGAATTGATTAGATGGTCGCATCCAGAGGGTAGGGGTCAAYRGCTCAATGTCCAAATGGAGGTCGGTGACGAATGGTGTCCCGCAGGGCTCCGTATTGGGACCGGTACTGTTGAATATCTTCATCAGTGACATAGACGGTGGGACTGAGTGCACCCTCAGCAAGTTTGCAGATGACATCAAGCTGAGTGGTGAGGTTGACACGCCTGAGGGACGGGATGCCATCCAGAGGGACCTGGACAAGCTKGAGAATTGGGCCCATGTGAACCTCATGAGGTTCAACAAGGCCAAGTGCAAGGTCCTGCACCTGGGTCAGGGCAACCCCCAGTAGCAATACAGGCTGGGGGATGAAGGGATTGAGAGCAGCCCTGCCGAGAAGGACTTGGGGGTACTGGTAGATGAAAAGCTGGACATAAGCCAGCAATGTGCACTCTCAGCCCAGAAGGCCAACCATATCCTGGGCTGCACCASAAGAAGCGTGGCCAGCAGGTCAAGGGAGGTGATTCTGCCCCTCTCCTCTGCTCTGGTGAGACCCCACCTGSAGTACTGCGTCCAGCTCTGGAGTCCTCAGCACAAGAAAAACATGGACCTGTTGGAGCAGGTCCAGAGGAGGGCCACGAAAATGATCAGGGGGATGGAACGCCTCTCCTATGAAGAAAGGCTGAGAGAGTTGGGGTTGTTCAGCCTGGAGAAGAGAAGGCTTCGGGGAGACCTTATTGCAGCCTATCAGTACTTAAAGGGGGCTTATAAGAAAGATGGTGGCAAACTTTTTAGCAGGGCCTGTTGCAACAGGCCAAGGGGGAATGGTTTTAAACTGAAAGATTCAGTTTTAAACTGTAGATTCAGACTAGATCTAAGGAAGAAATTTTTTACGCTGAGGGTGGTGAAACACTGGAACAGGTTGCCCAGAGAGGTGGTAGATGCCCTGGCAACATTCAAGGTCAGGTTGGATGGGGTTCTGAGCAACCTGATCTAGTTGAAGATGTCCCTGCCCATGGCAGGGGGGTTGGACTAGATGACCTTTAAAGGTCCCTTCCAACCCAAACTATTCTATGATTCTATGATTCTATGTCTTCTTTCCTGTCTGCATTAAAATATGTTTTTAAGTACATGATTGCATAGTACTATTTTTATTACTATTACTCTCAGTGTTACAACTTATAATACAACAGACAATGTATTTTTTGAGAAATTTCACCTTTAGGTTGAGTACAAGCATCAAAGATTTCAGTTCAAAAGGCAAATGAATGAAAATAATAGAACACTTTTATCAGGGTTATCCCTTTGTCACACCACAGTTAGAGACTGAACATGTTTAACTGGTCATACTGTGGTACTAGCACTGCCTGATACATATATAATATCCTAGCAATGTAAAATGATTGCATTTTTTCAAGTAAGTGGAACAATTGTATATAGAACAGGAGTTTCCAAAGCCTGGGTCTAAGTTTGTGCCCATTAAAATCAGTAAGACCTCTGTAATAGTTAGAGTTAACTGGAAAATGTTATGCGCTTTTGACTATCCCACCTTTAATTCTGCACATATTTTAGTCACAGATGGTGCATTGTATTCCAATCAATCTGCAATTCTTTTAGGCACTCCAGTCATGCTCCAAAGCATTGGCATCATTCTCTCCAAATAAATTAATGCGTAAAAGGGCATGAAATTATAGAAACTTTTGTTCAATTACAGTTTCAACTGATAACACTGTTCCATACATCACCATAATACTTCTCTGTTTCTCCTGGTTTAAAGGTTAAACTGTGTAAAGACAGAGTTCAGATGTTCTCCATATGTAAAAAAACTTTCAAAGTAAATGATGTAGGGCAATGGTCAATCCTAAAGAGAACACAATCTGTAAACATCAGTTGGACAGAGCATGTTTTAATTTTACTGGTTAAAGTAGCTATGACAACAGAAACACAAGAGTGTGTTTGTTGTACGAGTTCTCCATAGGCTTCAAAATCATCAAATAAAACACTATACTCTTGAAGCCCTACTTCTGAAAGACATTCAGAGGAATCCTTGCCCTTAGCTGACAAAATGCAAGTCATAAATACAACTGACCCATGTGATCTTTTCTTCTGTAAGTTACAATTACACCTTTCATCAACATCTTTGTACATCTTCACATTTTCTTCCAGAACAGGCAACAAACTTAATACTCTTCTTAAGGAAATTTCACATATGTGGACAGTCAAATGCCAGCTAGAACTGATGGACTGATATAGATGGTTTTACCAGCAGTTAATAAACTTTACCGTATGTCTTGATACAAGCTTCAGGTAAGTGCAGCTTTTTAACTAGCAACTATGATCAGTGATCACAGGTCACATCAATGAACCTGTTTTATGGCAACAAAGATGTATGATATAAGCATCCTGTCTCCAGAAACAGGAGTAGACTATTGGTGAAATGGTTCCTCAGAGCTAACAAAGGGGAATTAGCCACCTCAAATCTTTATAACTGTCAATCAGAAAAATGAAAATCAACTAATCAAAGGAAGATACTACAACTATCCTAGCATCCTGTTGTTCAAAACTCTTTGAAAGAATGTGGACATTTCAAATATGTGCATACATACATTTATACATACATACAAAATATGCAAAGCCAGGCTGTGATGTTCATACAACAAATACAGCAAACCTGGTATAACTTCTCTGATGTTACTCAGCCCAGAAAATATGCCTGTTTCATCCTAATATAACTGAGATATTTTCCTTAGTCTGAGAATTTAAGGCTGTCCTGCAATTGAAGTTGTCCAAGAACTAGAAAGTGGCCTCTAAAATTGGACTTACAAATCTTGTGTATGGATGGAACTATAGAATTTTAGAATTAATGTCGCTCTCTATTCCATTTAAAATTTATGTCCTCATCCAGTTGAGATGTATTCTTAGAATTAGTCCTTTGACAAATCACAGCCCTGACAAAAGAATTGAGAAACTGAAGGTGAGCTGCTTTTGGTCTTTAAATTTGGCAAAATGCTCTTAAGATCACCCTTAGGAACACATGTGGTGGTTACTCCACGTGGCCCCAAGCGACCACTGAGAGATTTGTTATTTCACTTTAGGCTATCCTTTTTCTTCTGGAGATTGAATTTTAAAGATGAAAACATTATAGTTTAAGGACAAAGGTTCAACCTGAACATCCAGTTTCCCTGTGGGTTTCAGTGAAATTGTTTTTGTGATCTTGTTCCTAAAAATGAATTGAATGTAACACAGCAGGCATTGGGTAACGCAATACTGACATTCAAAAACAATTAAAGTGGCCCCAGCTTTATTAATAGCCAGGGAATATTCTGTTTTCTAAAACAGATGCTTTAGTTATACCACAGAAATTTAATACACGACAGTTGGTATAGAATCAAGCCATATAGTTCATAACAGTGAGAGTTATTGATCATTGTCTTAATTTAACTGGCTTTATTTGACCATTCACCCATAGTCTTTCAAAGGCTATATTAATTATTTAAGCCTGAGGTATGTGATAATGGCTAATTACTCATTAGTATAAGTCAGTGGAACAGATTTTTTAATTGGAAGAATAGCTTTTATCCCATGTACCAAAGTGAGAAATGAATTTAAACTAGATTAAGCCACAACTCTTCAAGACATTTGGGGACAGAACACATCACAGACCAGCAAAACATTATGTAATGGAAGCCTATAAGAAGAAATAAACAAAACAAGACAAAATTTCTTCCCTTTTTTTTAATATTGTTTAAGCAAGATTGTGGTTGGAAGTTGGAATTCCTGGCATGTTTCCTCAGATACATTCTGCAAATATATTTCTACTTTGCTGAAAGCATATTTCACTTACTAACATATTCAGAGCTACATCCTATTCTGCTGTCATGCTTCCTTAGATGACTTGGTATTTTCAAGAGACAACCAAAACATACTGGAAGTTTTATTAGCACTTAATTTAAAATGTTGTATGTCAGTCTATGCAGATCTTTTATTTGCACAAGATCTGTATCACTCTCCTCTCTGATTCTCTTCCTTGTCTTTTTTGTCTTTCACATCAAGCCTGAACTTCTGTCCTTGGCCTTCAACTTGTCCTTCTTTGTCATCCCATTATACCTGTCTCAGCCTCTGGGTTACATTTACATAGCTTCTATGTACCTGTTTGTTCTGGAATCAGCCCCATGTGCTATTTATGTTAATTAAAATAACTTTTCTAAATTAACTTATTCTGTCCACTAAAGCTAACTAATTTCAACAAAGACGCTGTTATCTACTCAAATGAAAACACAGCAACACGCTTCTGTAGATCTCTGCCACGGATCTTCCTATGCATTTTGAGATGGATTTATCTGATCTGCATATTTAGACTGTAAAATCCTCATGGCAGGAGTTATGTCTCTGTCTCTTCCTGATTCTGTGAAGCAGCACAATGCTGGCATCTAGCAAATGATTTGTAATAAGAATAATAAGCTGTGTTTTGCCAGGCATGATGTAATGGTGTCCTTTCTAAGGTTATGTGGCAAGTATCAGAGAGACAAGGTACTTTTTTCTTGAATGAGGATGGTTTCTCAGAAATATTCTCATTTTAAATGGTAAAAATGTAATCTTTTTTTTTTTTTTTTAACCAAACTGTTCTTTTTCAGACTAAAGCTGTTTAAACAATACAGCTGACCTGATTCTCACCTCAGATAACTGGCAAGAGAGACACTTTCAAATCTGGGACTTCAAAGTTTTCCAGAAAAATCTCACATGGATTGCTGCTCACATTTGAAGGTAAATCAGACCATTAAAAAGGACAAAAATGAGCTTGAAAGACAGAGAATTCAGAACTTAAAGTTAAAATATCAATAATCATATCATTATAATAATAGAAAAATTCCTCCTTGACTCTCAGGCTTTGCACTCTTTGACTGCCTGGGACTGTTCAAGCTAGTAAAGTTAAGTACCTCCATAAGTATTTGGAAAACTTAGACCTAATTTTATGTTGTGTTTTACAGCCCATGGTGTTTTTTTCAGTCTTGAGACATCTTTTTCCTCCCCAGAATCCAAACTCTCTGCAKGTATATAAATGTTAAAAAGTATTAACTATTTTCCCTACTTCAGTATTAATATATGATATAATCCAAACTTTTTAAAGTTTGTCCTGAAAAATATTCCACATATGAATGCTGGAGTCACACAACACCTGAGGAAAAGCTGCTGTTGAGTCTTGCTTTCCTTTTGAGAGTGAGACTTTGGTGGTTTCCTCTGACAGTTCCCAAGCCCTCCATGGCAGCCAGAAATCTGCCACGCAACAAGGCCCACCCCACAAGAATCCATGCTGTGCTGGGAGACCTTTCCATGTGTATGATAACATTGGCTAGATGAGGTTACACGGCCAATAGCAAAGGCAGGGGAAAACTAAAACACCCCTCTGTTTGGCCAAGGTTTTTGTCAACCTTCATAACAGTTGCAGCAGCTTTTGTACTGTTTGCAGGCAGCTAATGGCAGCTCCCATTGGTATGTTCATTTGTACACAACTCCTGTACGTAAATCAGTATCAGGTAAATACTTTAAGAATAAAGACATGGGGTCTGTCAAGACAAATAACAGTTTTACTTGTGCTTTTTAAAAATTGCTGGGTCAGTGAAACAGCATGCTAAAAATCCCTTTCTAAATATTTTATATTATTGCTTCAGAAGATAGTAATAATCAGAGAAAGCCTAGAGCTACCAACCACCATTATCATCTCAGCATTTCAGCTAGTTTCACAATGACTGATTTAATAAAACCAAGTCTGTCAGAAGTATTTTTAAGGAAAGCATTGGCCAGACACATGTTTTCAGGTAACGCTTTCCATCCACATACAAACTGTTCCTTCATCATGAAAGGATTTTTTATACAGCTAGCTATTTGTGTATATTTTAGCTTTCATACATATGTATGTATGTGCATATATATTATAGATTTTAAACATAGCCTGAGAAATGTTGCACATTGAGGAAGGGACACATTTTATACCAGAAGCTGTGAAATATTAAACAAAACACTGAAATAGGTCAGCCTGGGCTCACTCACAAATATTTGAAGGATGAGCCTGATCCTGGAACTTATGTGAAGCTTACTGAAGGCAATGAAAAATCTTCCATTCATTTTTTCGGTGTGCTTTTCATAAGGCTTTTAACTATTCAAGCACGTTATCCTTAGACCCATAATGAAATAATTACGGTGCTAAGCATACTTTGGGTTTTGCTCTGAATTTATAGAGAGAGGTGTGAAGAAATCAGGAGAGAAAATTATTCAGAACGGTTTACTAAACACTGCTAAGCTGTGATCATTTTTTTCTATTTATATCCGGAATTGTATACCTCTACTTATAAACACTCCCAATAAATTCCAATGTCAGGATCTGATTATGAACATTAAGGTCATCCAATGGATTTTGGATCAGGCCCAAAAGCCAAATCAATAGTTGGAGCAGTGATACACGTGCAGCAGATCTTTTTTTTAGTTACCAGAGATATCACACATCAATTGAAATTATGATTAATTACAATTTCTTATATTAATATGCTGAATACCTGTCTAGAAAACATGCACATTACAGTGGCTTACTCAAACTTTTACCTGGAGTTTTACCTGTTTCAGAGATAATGGGGTTGCAGATAAGCTAATGACCAACCATCTTCTGACTGAATTCTTCAAAGGCAGATGGAGCAAAAGGATCCTGTGAAGTGTTACAACTGGAAAGGACAGCAAGTGTCCATGGTCGGTGTTTATAAAGAAAACAGGCAAATGTGCAAAACTGTAGGGTGCTGCTTCCCCCTGCCTCACTTGGGCTCCTCCACAGCAGTCCCTGCAGATCCCTTCTTTGCTAGACATAAAAAGAAATTATGCAGAAATTCCCAGAGTGTCTTTTGTGACTGATGCTCTGGGAATGTTGGCTGGTTTCTCTGGTTCACCAAACCACCACATTCAACTCAAGAACCCAAAACGGGGGTGAAGGGTAAAATTATTTGGGCTGTCATGCACAGACTGGACCAGCCAACCTCCTGATCTGTCTGTCCTCAAATTACATAGACATCTTTAAAACTGAAGCTGTACTGTCTTGTGCCTGAATGCTTCAAAGAGGGGGCAGGTTTTATGCAGAGAAAAAGCAAGTGCTCCCAGATTGAAATATTTTATTTTTGCAAGCATTATTAATTTCAATGGGCATCTTATATAGGTGGAGCTAGATCAGGCCTTGAATTAGACAGATGAAATAATGAGAAATGACAGCAGAAAATTAATGGAGACAGCAGAAAGAAAAGACCACAGAAAACAAAATGAGTGGAGAAAGCTACGCTAGGAAGATCATCATTTGCAAAGCACTTTTTTTTTTTTTTAATTTATATTCAATAAGAACAGGTTAAAAGTGGACAAAGGACTCATAAACAGGAGTTTTGAGAAGAGACTTGATGTAGTAGGAGGTTGAATGACTCCCAAAAGGAAAAATGACCTCTGATTAGTAGGAGGCAGCACAAGCTGAGGATAATATGAGAGCGCTAAGGGCCAGACAACAGAACATGAATCATAAAAAAAGGGGAGTAACAGAAAGGAGGGATGAAAGCGTGATTATGATGGTCTGAACTCTGTGTACAAGGACAGGGAGCCACGAGACAGCCTCCCGAGCAGAGAAGGTGGGCATTCAATGCAGTGAAAATGGTTTATATGAAAGTGGTTTGCATAAAAGGAAGAGACAAATACAGAGATGAAGATAAAAAGGAAACATGAAGGAGAGTTTATTTAGAAATTTAACGATTCAAAATGTAGCTCAAAATTTTGCATACAATATGCATTTTTTCTCAGATATTTAGCGAGAAGGACTGTTCTACATAAACTAAGTGTATCACAAAACTAGTTCCTATCACGACATTTCTCTCAAGGTTGCTTAAGTAGAGACTTTTTTTCATGCTTTACAATGTAAAAATAAAAATGAAGGTTGTCCAAGCAAGAGGAATTTAGGAATTACAAGATATCTCCAAAAATGAAAGATTTTATCAAGACAGAGTTCACAAAATAATAAATCCAGAAAGCAGCAACTATTTTGTAACTTCAAAGAATGCAAAGGAACCTCTAATTACAGTGAATTCTTTTTCTAAGAAAGTCTTCCTTTAAAAAAACAATCAAATTAAAGAAACAAATCTCTTCTTTATGTCTTTATAAATGTAAGGGAAATATGAGTTCCTCATATTGCTAGCTTTAAGAATATTACATGAGCTAATAACTCACATYAATAATTTGAAATGGCTTTTGTAATTCAGGAAAGTCAAGTGTTTGTCTACAGTTTTAAAAATGGGAATATATTTCATCGTGGTTGGAATGTAACTTTGAGCATCAAATCAAAAAGTTTTCATTGTCACAGGCTTCTGTCATACTTTCCCCTTCTGTAGATTATTTTGGCCTCCTTCCTCTATCTCTGCTACTCAAATTGCAAGTCCCTTGAGGAAGGGAGACTATCTTGCTATTTGTCTGTGGAGTGCCAAGCAGAGTGAGAATTTAGCCTCACCTGGAGCTTCTAAAATAAATAAAAATTATTGAAAAGAAAACCATGAAGCTGATGTTCAAAGCTATCCACAAATGCCATATTCAAAAGAGCTGTGAATGGCAAATATTTACTCAGTGTATTCCAGATAAATCAAAATAAACCCATTGTGCTATGTGACATAAGGATCAAAAAAACCTTGTGCTGCGAATGGGTCCATAGTAAGACATAAGGATCCATTATTTTTCTTCACTGTCATAGTCTGGAATCATTCCTAATCCCAAATCATAAACTTTTATTATTGTCATATTTTTAGATGTTAGCCATCTCAGCATATTTTCAACATAATTATGAGTTGTGAGATTGGTATTTTAACATGCAGTATATCTGTATAATTGCAATCTATACCTCAGAGCTCACTTTTCAACTCCTAAATTGAACTACAAACCTCTGCGGTATTGTTTATGGAAAATTCCATATGCTTTTTAGGACTTTTGACCTAGATTCCTTAATGTTTTCCGAACAAGAATTTCCCAGACTTTACCAAGAGACTTGTTAGGGAAAAAACACAGGAAATAAAAAAAATACATTTCACTGGGTTGTTTTCTGAAGTTAAAGATCTCATAATACAGAGGAAAATTCAGTTCTGCCAAAACATTGCCACTGTACAGAACAGCCATCTGTCAGGTGATAGGTGCCAGTATCCTGTTGTTATAAAAGTAACACACAAACTCAAATAAACAGTGATTGTAGCTAAAGGAAATGAGGAAGTTATTGATAAATGAATTGAACTTTAAGAATAATTTTATATAGACATGGCAGTAAAGAAGTGCAATCACAAGGAAGACCTAATAGTTTATGGGATTTCTTTTCTTTATTTTGCTGAAATCCTCAAAATTATTTTTCTGTGAAGGACAAAGACAAAGATAAAACCAGGGTCATAGTATAAGAAATGCATATTAATTTATAATGTATTGCTTAATGGTTTCAGCCAATGGTAACAGCAGGGCTTAGAGCCTTGTGAATTATTATCAAAAAGGGTTAGCTTTTCTGCTGAACGTGTGCATGAATATGCAGTGGTACAAAGCCGAAGAAAAATCTGGAAGTCTCTGATCTCAGGTTACTAGAGTTCTTTTCTTTAAAGACTTACTTGACCTTATGATGGCATGTCAGCAAATTAGATTTAGGTAATGCTGTTCCCAAGAGCTCTAATTATGGCTCATATGTATATTCTGCAATTCATGAAAAATCCATGCATTATAACAGCCTTACTGTATACTAATTTGCATACACATCAAAATAGAATCTGAATAACCAGAATTTACAGAATGGCTTTAGTTTTTCTGAAGCATTTAGATATTTCATAAACACTCGTAACTATTATTCATTGTTGACATGCATTTCTTGAACTGTCTGAGCAAGGATAATTTACATTTGTTTTTGGAAGTGGCCAGCACAGATAACTGGTCTGCTCAAGAACATGTACTAATATGAAATATAATTCTTAAAAAAAAAAAACTGAACAGATTTCCCTGGGTGTGACATCTATGGAAGACAATGAGAATACAGTAATGAGAATGGTTTATGTTTGCTATTCCTTATTCATAGTGAAAACTTGTCATAAAAATGGATTACCTGCAGTTCTGTGCTGTTTGCAATTCTTGTCTTGTCATGGTAATAAGACATCAGAAGTTTAATGTTTAATATACCCTGTGAAATACAATAGCATATAAAGATGCGTGGATATCAAAATATTTGCTACCTCAACCTTTTCCCTTTTACTGTGTATCTACTGGGTTGACAAATCAACATCACTTGTGATGCTGCCTACTGCCTTCTAGTTTCTGGGAATAACATTACATGCTTGCAAGTATCACAGACACATGGACCCTGACACATGAAAAAAGCCGTCCAGAAGGTGATAAACATTTTGAGTTTCTGGCAACCCCCAGACCTGGGGTTACCTGGCTGATTTTCGTGACATGTTGTTGTATTAGTGGCCTAGCTGCCTTCACCTTTACTAACTCAAGAGGAAAATCTGCAAGCTGCTGAGGGTCTCTTGCAATGTGATGTCAGTTCCTGGTTTCTGGTGACCACGAGGAGACCCTCAGCATCTTGTCAAGATGACTTCGTATTTGGCTAATTTACTAACAGGAGTTCAGTATTCAGGACTGAACTCAACCAAACCAAGAAATTTGAGGATGCAAACTAAAAATATTCAAGAGAGATACTGTGCCATTACATCTTAAGTCAAACGGTATTAGACTTGATTTGCCATACCTTAACAGGTACTTCAAAGCTGATGGAAAGGACTGAAGGGCTTTTAAGCCAAGAAGTGGCTGTGGAGGAAAGCCCTATATCTGGAAAGACATGGACCTGTTGGAGCGAGTCCAGAGGTGGGCCACGAAAATGATCAGGGRGATGGAACACCTCTCCTATGAGAAAAGGCTGAGAGAGTTGGGGTTGTTCAGCCCAGAGAAGAGAAGGCTCCGGGGAGACCTTATTGCAGCCTTTCAATACTTAAAGGGGGCTTATAAGAAAGATGGGGATAGTAAGGCCTGTAGTGATAGGACAAGGGGGAATGGTTTTAAACTGAAAGAGGGTAGATTCAGACTAGATCTAAGGAAGAAATTTTTTACGCTGAGGGTGGTGAAACACTGGAACAGGTTGCCCAGAGAGGTGGTAGATGCCCCATGCCTGGCAACATTCAAGGTCAGGTTGGACGGAGCTCTAAGCAACCTGATCTAGTTGAAGATGTCCCTGCCCATGGCAGGGGGGTTGGACTAGATGACCTTTRAAGGTCCCTTCCAACCCAAACCATTCTATGATTCTATGATTCTATGATCTGTTGTCTGTCTATAGATGTACCTTGCCAAGGCTTGCAAGTTAGGGTGCTATGGCTTCTCTCATCTTTAGTGTATTGCCTGTGGGTGTTCTAGTAAAGACAGTTCTGTTTACGGACTGACACTGCATTTACTTGAAAGAGTATTGAATTAATGTTAGTAAGAGTGGGACTGAGCCCATAACTGTCAACACCTACATTTTGTGTGTCTTCAAAATGCCTTATAGTTACTGGGTTTTCTGAGCTCCTCAGTTCAAATGTAACTTGCTTGAATAGCCACAAACTTTAAAAAAAAAAAAAAAGTAAGAAAAAAAGACGTAAGAGTAAGGCCAAAAAAAGTCAGACAAAAAGGAGCTTTTCTGTGGCAGTTAAACAAAAGCAGTGCAAATTTATGTTAATAATAGAAAAAGTGCCAAAACCTTATCCTATAGAACCATTGTCCTAATGTAGGAGTGTGTGTAATCCTTCTAAAAATGTCATTAGAAGAGAATTTGTCACTCCAAACTGTAGTTACATTTACAGTAGAATATTTGTACAAGCTGTTTGCTGAAATACGTCTGTTTTGATTCCTCAGTAAAGAGAGGAAAGGCAAGAAGCTCTAGCCTGTATTTACTATGGCACAGACTCAAGATAAGCCTTAAAATTACTTTTTGGTGTCCAAACAGTGTGGTTTCTCCATCAAAAGGTTATTTGTTATAAAAGAGCTTTATTTGGCAAAACATTGGGAACATTCACTTTTTAATTAGAGCAGCAAACTTCTGAGCAGTCTGAGGCCAGAGTTATGGCATTTTATGATGCTTCTTTTCCTGATTATAAAAGAAACAACAAGTGCAGCAGAATCTATTTCATCCCCTGGGAATTGCCTATAGGTCAGTTACACTACGAAAAAATAAACCAGAAACTGTAACACTGAGTATGCTTTCTTAATGTCTTGAGGACTTGTTTAAAACCTGTGGAGCTTAGCTCCTGGTGTTTTTTCTTTGTTTACCCTCATAGTGCTAGAAATTTTAAAAATGCGTTTCATTAATTTCCTTTTCATATATATGCATATCCTTATTTTTAACTCCATTTTTATTTGGAGTGGTTTTGCATTTAATTTTATGAGTTAAGTGCAAGTGGGTCAAATGTCAGCTTAAGTGTCTTTTTTGCTCTGTCCTTGAAGGAATGGGAGCTTTTATTTTACTGGATATTTTTAATAATTCTTGCTGCTCCCAACTAGGTATTTTGCTGAGTGATTGCAAGTCTTTAGGTAAAACAAATTCAGATCTAATTGATTGACTGTGAAAATTGTATCCAAACCTCCCCAAAATAATACATGATCAAATTAAATAGTTGACATTTTTGAAAAAATACTAGATTAAACCAGAGTTATTCTTTCTAAAAAAAAACGAGGTGAAACTGCCTTCAGTTTTTAGACACAACAAATTACATTCTGCTTGTCATTTCACGTGATAAGACCCAGTAAGCCCATTAATTAAAATAGCCACAGAACATCTGCAGCAGTTTTGAATGAGTGCAAGGTCAAAATTGTCTGTCTTTATGGATTAGTATTTTTGTGAGAAGGTCGAGGGGCTCGTTGCCTGCCCCAGAGTCCTCTGCAGCTTGAGAGTTTGCTCTCTTGGAGTGGAATTAGATGCGATGGTGGTTGTCCAGACTGTGTTTATTTTTAGATATCGAGGGTAATAAAAGTTCTGCTTTAAACATCCCCCATGTCTGAGAGTGTAACATTTTGCAAACCATGTAGGGGAGGTTCAACTGTAATGCTTCAACATTTGAGAGGCACATCTGTCTAAAAACTATCATCGATCACTGCAGGCTGGGCTGCTAGGGAAGATTTGTTTGCCTGGAAGCAACATGGCTAAGAGTTAGAGGGCCTTCATATTGAGGCAAAAGAACCTTTATCTTAGCTTTAGTTTTACCAGCTTTCTAAGAGATATCTGTAGCTCTGGGCATTTCTGGAATAAARTACAGTAAAACTACCAAAAAGCTGATTTGTTTTGCGTTATGAAAAAAACCACTGAAGTTGCTTTAAATTCATTTTGGGTAACATGAAAGAAATTAAAAGACAAAATCCTATGAAAAACCTGCCATAATGATTTGCTGGAATAACTGAAATAGAAATAAATTTAAAAGAAGGGTTTTAAAATAATAGGATAGATTGACCAATTCCCACGAAATCATCCATCATGCCTAAGCAGTTTGGCTTATCAAACTGAAAGCAAGTTTTGGAAGAGACACAAAAAGGTCCATCTGAGCAGAGGTAATAGAATTAATCAAGGCAGTTTTCACAGGAATAAACCTGAAACACTCTCGAAGGGAAAAATAGATCTCAGCATTCTTCAGMTGATGAGAGTTTTAAGGCTGTCTTATCAGGAAAGATGTGTAACTGAACTCTTCATCAACCCTTAAAAACAGAAATACAACAAAGAATATTCTTATACCACTGTTTAGGTCTGCATTGGACTAACATCTTGAACAGCATGTCCAGTGTGAACAGGTTTCAGCAGAACTAGAAAAACTAGAAAGAAAAGATAATCAATACTGTGGGTCAGCTGAACAGAAATGATGGAAACTAGGACTCTTCAGCTGGGAAAAGATAGATGAGGAAGGCTGTGATAGAGGTCCATAAAAATGAATGATGACTAAAACTTTTACAGGCAAAGAGGAAGCAGCATGCAAAGAAATTATTTTACAAACAAAAGGAAATGCTTGCATAAAGGAGAGAATTAAACCATGGAACTCAATAGCACAGGATGTTGTGGAGGCCAAAATTGTAAATGCCTTCAAAGAAGGACCAGACAACTTTCATGAAGGATAGGTCCATTGGTAAATATTAAGTGTGATGGTCTATGCCCACCCTCTGACACAGGATGTCTTTAAAACACTGACTGCCAGGAGCTGAGAGACAACGGTAAGTGAGAGACCATTTTAGAAAGACTGAAGAGGAAATGCATGGAAAAACAGGTCAGCTGAGATCGTAAATACAAAATCAGGATACTGTATGGCAATATCAAATGCTGAAACAGTGCCTACTGACCTATAAAGGCAGTTAAGAACGTATGAGGATCCAAGGCAACAGAAATGCAGTCATATCCTGGTACTCATCATGGATGCACTCCTGCAAAGTGTGACAGTTAGTGATGTGAGCGACAGCAAAGCAAATGTTATGATAAAAAAAAATTAAATATGCAGAGGTCATCCACTGCAACATAAGATCTTTCCCACTCACTTTCTTCAAACCTGTTCTTATGAGCATTATGACATTTTCAGAAATGCTCAGAACAGCCATGACTTTTTGTAAAGGTCCCTTCCAACAGGACTCAGTTTCTATCTTCCTCAAGTCCATAGGTGTTTAGCCTTTTCCCTTCTGGTGAGCTGACACACCGGCATATTCTTTTTACTCAGTTCTTCAGTCCTGGCCAACAGTAAAAGTTTCATTTGCCCCATGGCAGAGCTTTTTTGCCATGTAATTTGCTTTGATGACAAGAACATATAGCATGGTTGTGGGATGGAAAACATGCCCTAGGAGAAGAGATTCTTCTCTTCATAGTAGACCTAATAGCATCCTTCCAACATGTACAAGGAGATCATCGGGAAGATGGAGTGAGGCCCTTTGCAGCAGTGCATGACTGGAGCATGAGAGATAATGGGCACAAACTGAAACACGAGTTGCTTAGACTGGGCATAAGGAAAAAAAAATTCACTGTGTGGACAGTGAAGCTGTGAAGCAGGTTGCCCAGCGAGGTTGTGCAGTCTCCATCTCTGGGGGGTTTCAAGACCCGACTGGTTAAAGCCCTGACCTGATGTCACAACTGACCCTGCTTTGAGCTGGAGACTGGACTAGAGACCTCCTGAGGTTCCTCCCAGCTTGAACTTTCTAGGATCCTGTATTTGGCCCTCTCATTAATTTGGTCCACACTCATAATCCATAACAATTAATGTAATAAAGGTGGGAATCACACAAGATTTAAAACCAACACACAGTTTAAATATTCTGGGATAGTATATTGCTTGCTGGGCATACTTCAGGATGACTAGGTGGCACAGGGATGTTTTCAATGGTAGACAGTTTCCAGAAGGTAAAGGATGGAAAAAATAAATAATTGAGCAGGAAACAGCACAACTAGTAAGACAAGAGATAGAGTGTGTTGCTACTTCAGTGCTTTTCCTCCAGTCTTAGGGACTGTAAAAGAATTTTTTGTTAAAATCTTCTCAATAGGTACAGTGGAAATTGTTACTGAAAATAGCTTGCATGTTCTAAGGAGATCCTGCTAGGAAACTGGCAGCTCAGCATTGTCTGAGACACCTCCTGTGTGAATGTAGAAGAGATGCTCTGACATATCAGAATCCTTGCAAGCAGTGGAAGAAGGTCTGCATCAGTGTGTTCTGTCTTTTACAGAGAGGAGACAACATCATGGTCTATGTACCTATGGTCTGAGGATAGTGGTGCTCATGTTTCTTAGTTCAAGCTCTTTTTCTTAAAGAGTATTATTTGCTTCACAAGCAGCTTAACCTATAATACCGTGCATATTTTATAAGGCCCTTGAACGAAGTATGTTCAAGCACTCCAGTATGTGTTATTACAGGAGATGGGTACTTTAAAAGCTCTCATCCCCTTTTCCTTTGTCTTTGGCTACTTTTTCCTACCCTACATCTCAGTGTGTCATATCCATTATGCCCACAGAACTGTTCATGAGGTTGCTTCGTGAGGTGGATCAAGAAAATTATTTAGATTAAAAATCATGCTCCAAAAAACAGGGTTATTTTAGTCTGACAGGAGGGAGACGGAAATTTTATTGCAAATGTTTGAATAACTGGCAAATTCCAATGCTGCTTTGTTCTTATTTTGTATATATATACTTCCTACTGGAAATGGCTAGGTATGAGCTTACATTGATATATGATTAGTCTGTTGGACCTTAGTTTGTCACAGACATTGCTAAGAAGTGTTGCTATTTTTTCCTTGTGAAAAGCTGGAGTTTCTAGCTTTTAAATGCCTATAACTGACAAACATCATGACCTCTAAACAAATAACAAGGTAAATTTCTAGATTTTTGAAGCTGAAGACTACAAACAGCAATAGACCATAAAATTAACTGACTAATTTCAACATTTAACTAGTTTCAACTAATTTCAATGTTTAACATTGAACAGGGAAATATAATCTGGATACAGAGATTTTCCATACTGATATGATAAAATATGACTCAGTACATAGAAAAGAAATCTATTTTTTTTATTGTTTATGGTATTTTATAGTCTTTGGATGTATAAAAGATGACAACATATTGTCATTTGATGTTTGTATTAACTAGCTGGTAATGTGCAATTAAAAACAAGTAGTAATATGCCAGCTCTGCCCACAGGGTACTTCTCTGGGACAACAATGCACACCACAGCGCATATCTTCAGATGACTCTTGGACAGTGCAGCAGGAAAATCTTATTTACTTCTGAGATTTTAAGGCACATAGATAGTAATCAATAAAGCAAAGCAGACAATATAGTAAGATCTCTGAACTAGTTTGAGAGTTAATTTGATAAAGATTGAATATTTAACTGGGAAAGGCAAGTCAAATCATACCTCAAACAATTCAGAATATCAAGAATTACATGAATTTATATAAGAGTTTGGATACATATTAAGCAAAAAGAAGTTTCCCAACCTCTTTACTAATATGATACCTACGGGTATCATGATACAACATATATGATATAACTCTCAGGTTGTATAATCACATGAATATGGGTTTGCCACTCTGGTTTGTTCAAACCTGTCACCATCAGTTCAGGCAACACTGAGGCAGATGATTTTTCTTATTTAAGTAAACTTGATTTCCTCAGGATGATTTACCATTTAAAATAATTTTTTGTACAGCAAAAGTGAAATCCTACATACAGGATCTCACATCTCACAAAAGGCAGTGAGAAATTAGATAATGTTGTACTATATCAGCTTGCACTAGAAGAATGTAAACCAAACTGGAATGGATTTCTGAAGCAAGAGATTTATTTCCTTGCCTTCACACAGCAGTGTGGAATTCTTACCTTTCTATTTTTTATATGGAAGATGATGTTTGCTTAGTTATATCTCAGTTTTTAACCTATCAGCTTTGAATTTTCATCTGGCATCATCAATACTGAAGTGGTATAATGTTTATTAGAAATATCCAGAAGATGTTTTGTGTGCCCAGTGATTTTGAGCTATGTGGTTATAACATAGATCATTGATAATAATGGAACTTTCTCAGAGTCTCTCAGCTGGGATAGGATAATAAATCTGTCACAATGGATCCTGAAGTGGAATATGGATCATATGGTGAGATACTAAAAAAAGTGCAAAAAATTGCAAATGTGAGGTGTCAGTGATCACGAAAATGTTGATTTCCTGGTGCTTCAGAAAACTGGGATAGAAGGCTGTCAGTTCAGGGTGCGTGTATACATTCTTCTACTGCCAAGTGCCACCTGCACTACAGAGTAGTTACACAAGTAAATTGCAAGCTCAGGAAATCTGCCCAAGTAATTTGTTTTATGGAGTTAAATATGATTGTGCTTATAACCTGTGACCTCCATGCGGGGAGCACCTGCAAGATGTTCCATGTGGAATCAATGGTTACAACACTGCGAGTTTATTAAACCATCCTACTACAATGTCAGTGATTTGAAAAACCGCCATTGTACAAAAAACAGGGAAATATCAACCATGCTGAAGAAAAAGTATGTTTACAGGCCTCTCCAGAAAAACCTGGTTATTTTGATGCCAACCAAGTTACATTTTAGGTTAGCACCTGGAAAGTGTGCTATAATTTTACTTTATGTTGCATGTTGCTCTATGCATGATCTGTTTTCTACTCTCCCCTGGTCCAACTTCTAGCCCATGGGACTAGAAAGTCTTTCATTCTACACCCAGCCTGACTGTTTTTAGAAGAGGGTCTATTCAACGGTTTACTACAAAGCCAGTGTCAAAAGCTGACATTTCTGTCAGCTTACACATTCTGATTACTAGGTGAGTGGAAAATGCAGACTGAGAACATTTTACGGATATCACCAAAAAACATATTTTGACTGCTGTTTCTTCTGAAGACTTGTGTTAGGCTTCATTTCCTTCCTGTGAGTCACCAAAAAGAGGAGTCCGAGCCAAACAGTAACCTGTCCATAGCAAAACTTGCTGGTAAACATGGTAGCAAGACATTGCAAAGGTCACCAGCTCTGCAAAGTCGGCATAACCTTCCACCTATTGATTCTGCAAATCAAGAAACTCACAAGCTGCTGCAAGTAAATCCAAATCCTATAAATATCAGGGACATGAAGGTTCCAGTAAATAATTCCTGTCAAAGTCAAGTCTATAAACAACTTGTTAAAACATGTCAAACTGTCAGACATCCTTTATATTTTCAGTACCCTTTCCAGTATAGGTGATAAAACAAGGACTTGCTGATATTACCCTACAGAAGGCTGCTGGACACGCTGGTGCCTTTCCAAAGATCCTTAAGAACTTTGGACCAAAAGGAAGGATCTGGCAAATTTCTTTACAAATACTCATTTCTCTGGCAAGCCACCCAAAGACTATAAAGTTGGAAAACCTATGATCTTGTAAGCAAGCAGGGAGTCAATTCTACCATCTAGCAGTCAATGTATTTGACTGTATAGTGCTTGTCACAGCTTGTTAGAGGGCTTCCTCCTCAAGCAACATAAACCAGTCTTGGAAACAGCTGTCCTAATAGAGCAAGCAGAGATCAGATTTAGTAACAATAGCTCTGGTAAGATTCTAGCATAGTCCACCTTTACTGAAGTCAGCTACTGAAAGAAATTTAAGGAACAGTTGCATTTGTTATGTTCAACTGGCAACCTTTGCAGGGAGAAATGTCTGTCAGTTAAGCTTATTTCTATGTTATCAAACATCCTTAAGTTCCACACAGCTCTTACACTGTTGAACAAAGTGCCCAGCAGTAGAAAATCTGCATACTTAATCAAATCTCTGAATGAAGGGCTCCCCCAAGACCCGCTACTTCTCAATCAGTGATACTCTACCTACTAGCTCCTACAAGTTTATGTCTGCAAATGACTTTGCACTTGCAATTGAGTGTGGTGCCTGCTCTGAGGCCAGCAGACGTTTCACTATGATCCTCAGAGCATGAGAATATATCTACCTTAATATACAAATTAGACCAGCGGAAGCTCATCCCTGAAGAGAAGTCATATTGACCAGCTCGCATCTCCATGGAAAATCCTCTTCCCCTGCAGGGACAGGATGGCTACATCTATACTACCTTTTGGGAATGGCCTATTGAGAATAGCCATCTTGTGCAAGAATATCCAGGCRTTTGTCTGTTAGCTGGCAGGCAAATCCCTAGTGGGAGGGGCTAAGCCCTGCCAATGAGTATACTAAAAGTTAAATCGCAAGAACAGTTGTGATCCAGGGCTCAACTCCATGCTCCAGCCCTGTTTTATTCCACAGCACAAATGTAGGCTTAGAGACCAACTTCATAGTTTGGAAACTAAATCCACTATAACTTCTGCTTTCTCCCAGAACAGGTAGAAAATCATAGATAGTTAAAAAAGGTAGGAACTGGTAGGAAGTCATAAAAAGTCTCAAAAGGTTTGTTCAGGAACACAAATTAAATTCCTGAATCAGAGAATAATTCAGGTTAGAAGGGACTTCAGGAGGCCATCTAGGCCAGCCTCCCACTGTAAGAAGGGTCAGCACTGAACATGGACCAGGTTAGGGTTGCCTACTGAAGTGCATTGGAATCTGACTGAAAGCCACTCACAGCTGCCAAACGCATTTTGAGAACAAGCAAAATACAAGAGCCCAGATCTACCCATTAGAAGGTAATGAGAACTACCTGGGGTAACAATGTATGTGCCCTGAAGATTTTAAAACAAGGATTCGTCCTATCTACAGCAAAGGACTGCTCATCTGTTTGATATAACAGCCTTCATACATAGTTGATCCCCCCTGAAATAAATAGCTCTTTGAGAGTAATAAGCAGTGCATTAAACTCAAATCCAATTCCTTGGCTTTCAATACTATTGAGCATTCTGCCATCCAAATATTAAACGTGAAGCAGCTGCACTATAAGAGTGCCAGAAATTTATGGTCAAWAAAGATCTGCCACTCGAGGCTAACATAAATGAAGAACAAGCCATCTGCCTAAAATCCAGAAAACTGCTTTAAATATACACCTCAAATCTCTGGGCAGAACATAAAGATCTAACATCTTAATGGCATAGGTATGCCATTTAGTATAGGTATCCAGTAGTATCCTAAGTAAGAAATGCATTTTTAATCCCACATAGTAATGCCAGGATTTACCTTACTTTGGCAATAAAGTTCTATCTAAACTAATTTGCAGCCAAAGAAGTCACGGAAGGTGTATACATCTTCTGCATAAGCAGGGATAACTTTTTGAAGAGAATTTCAGAGAACTTAATAATTTACATTATTAAACAACTCTGGAATGTGCAGTGATGTAGCGAACGTCAAAGAAATGAATCAGGCCGTCCCATAGTCTACAGTAGGTTTTCTGTGAATATATAGTGTGTTGCTGCTTTTTTGAATGTCTATTGTAAGAGAGAAGGAGGATGTTGATATATAATTCTACAGATAAATGTTATTTTATAACTTAGCGGGTATTTCCAATTTATATATAAGGCATTTTTTATCATTTCTGCATTTAAGTGCTAGGAGTTCTGTGGGCAATGGATCTACTATTTCCATAAAGGTTCGCTCTTACTATACAATGAACCAAAAACAGATGATGGAATATTTCTATCCTTTCTATCAGAGATAATGAAAGCATGAGAAGAAAAAAGAATCTGTAAGAACTATATTCAACCTGTGGAAGTCAAAGGCCCTGTTAAAAAGTTAAAAACAGAAGGACAAGAGTTCTATTTTGTTACTAGGAATTTTTAGAACAATATTGCTTTTTGAATGAAAGAATACTTTAATACTTCTATAGAAATGTGAGGAGGATAATAATTTTCATCAAGTCCTTTTTAATGATTCCAGGTTTACAAATAAATCTTAAGAAGTTACAGTTGCAGAAAAAAAGGTATGCATTACAAAAAGGATAAAGCAAGCCTCATCCTAGAGCAACATGTGTGAGGATGCTGAACTCTTTTGTTTAATGTAACTTTAGTTCTTAAAGATGCCTATGCTTTGGGAATGCAAATTACCCATAGTATTCAGGTCTTCTTATAGACTGATATCTATGAAATGCCTCTTAATTTAGGGATTAGCAATATATAGATATGTGAACATTCACCCATAACATGAAGCAATCTTCCTTCATGAAAACAAGCTATGTTACAACACCACAATGTACCTTGAAAGGTTACTTTGGAACTGTTATCAGCGATTTTTCTTTCTTCATAAAAAGATTTTTTACTACCTCTCATATAGGACACAGTGTGTAGCTATCAGGTCCTATATACAATTGTGTAATTCTGACCCTGCTGCAACCAGTCTAACATGGGCTAAATTTTCTAGAGAAATTTCCTAATGTGATATTATTTATAGTCATCAAGAACACCACAGGGGCTTTTCCATAATTAAGTTTTAACATGGCAAGAAGAAAAAGGCCACATGGCCATCTAGTGTTTACTGCGAGAAATGCAAGTGATCAACTTCAAAACATTACTCCCCATTTGACAATGACTTCGCAGATCTCCTTTAACAGTGAAAATGCTTTCAGGGTGTACGCTATTTCTGCAAAGCTGAAACCTGAAATTCTGCTGTAACACTGAAAACCGTAGTAAACAGGCTTATTTCGCAGCTTCAGTTATTCCTGTTAACTGTATCCTGGTGTCTAAACTTTTGCAGCACACTCATCAGTATGCAGCAGAGATACTGGGGCACTCAGCAAGGATTTTCAAAGGCTCTCTCAGGCGCTGAGTGAATACATTGAATTTTGGTAGCAGCAAGTCCCTAACTCCATTTGGTTATGTAAATAATACCAGCTGATATGCTGATACCCCAAATTACTATTCAAAGCCAGATAAAGATTTCTTGCCTTCTCACATGCACAGGCTTTCTGAAGCCCATGACTACATCCAGACTGCTCTGAAAGAGGGTTATGCCGAGCAGCCTGGCAGCTCTCCACCATGCAAACACACCAGGCGTACCCTGGCATGTGGGGTCCCAGAATGTGCTGCAAGTCTCAGGTTTGGTCTTGCTCTGAGGACGGATTCAAACCCATAGCAAAAAAGATAAAGACACATGTAATAGGATTCTTTGGCTGCAATATGACCTGGTGCTGAACCAGAGCAAGTATTTACAGAAGATCCGTAAGTCAAAGCATGCTTATGGCTGTCAGTACGTGTCAGGGTGGAGTTACGATAAACAATTGTTACAATTGTATGGTACTGTTTGCCTGTACATTCTATAATGTATTCAGTGCAAAAAATTCACATTCCGCCACAAACAAAAGTCGTTTTGTTTCCCCTGAAGGCAAGAGGAATTTTACCATTGACTTTGGCAGCTTTACATTTCTTATGAAATTAACTCATTTGTATTCATATAGATTTATCACATTAGTTGTCCTTCACAGAAGCRCAGAAATGATCGTAGATTCATATAGTACGTTAGGTTGGAAGAGATCTCCAGAGGTCATCTCTTGCAACCCCCATGACGAGCTGGAAAGAAGGGAGGAGCTCTTCTCCTACCGCCAGACTAGTTCCTGACATTACTCAGAAACTTAGGCTGAACCTTTTTTGCAAAATGACAATATTTTTAACAGACACTTTCTACTTTAGCATGTTCTGCCTGTCACTGCGTGGTTCCACATAGAAAGCAAAGGTACTGACCGAAATCCTTCAGGAAAATTGACAACCCTCCCTGGGAAGAGAAATCTCTCATGAAAGCTACTTTTAATGCATCTGAAGGTGCAAGAGACACAGCTAAATGTTTCATCAGTACATGTTCATTAGGAATGGCCCTTTTGTGCATAGTGAGTTTTAATTAGCACTACCTTTGTCCCTGCAGGGGGTACTCCCAATGACAGCTGAGTTCACTAGCTTGCTGCCACTGGGTAAACACTGCGGTGTCTGCCACCGACATGGATCTCTTCTGCACTCATAAATATGGGTTCTTGTCCTGCCTCTGCCTCATTTGTTAATTATGGCCACCGAGAATTATGCCATGAAGCTTTATTTGAAGGTACTTCCAGCATAAAGATGGAAGAAATTAAATGACATTATAGCTAATGAGGGACCACCTGAGCCCTATAGCAATTTCTACAGGCATATGGGATCTGGTGGGCTATTCAAGAATGTAGAAGAAATATCTGAGGTGATTTAATTMATTAAATAATTCCCTAGGTTCTCACTAAGTACTACACATACACAGGTCACAGTGTTCTCTGTTTCTTTTTTCCAGTGTACAATTAATGAGATGGCACACTGAGGAGTGGTTGGATTTAAATGTAAGAAGAGATGCCACATATGCAAATGTCCTGAAGGAAACCCAGATGGGCATTCCACAGGAAAAACCTGCCATGACAGCATTCTGCAATCTAGGTAACTGGATTTACCCCAGATAAGAGAATATTACACTAAGCCAAAGAGGAAATCTTTTAAAAACTATCTCAGGGGTTGGAAACACATCCTCCAATACATTTAGTGAAAGATAAGTCTAAGTCCCTGCAACATTTTAAAAAAATCTCATCATCCTATCATCCAAATATTTATTCCTGTCACATTTCAAAAGACCAGATTCAGTCCTAAGAGAGCTGCAAAGAACAGTTCACTATAAAGAAAATAGTAGGACTTAAATAGGATGGGAATACTACAAGCACTTCTGACTATGTGCAGTATGTCCAATATACCCTCTAGCTCTTGTCACTTCACTGTCTAGATAAGGGATGGTGTAGAAAGCACTGTAGCTCATTTCCAGTCTAACCTCTCAGCTTTCCTTCCCATAAAACCACAGGAAAAGAGGTAGGACTGTTGACTCCTGTCTTACCCAGATCCTTTAGTATAGATATAGTCCAAGGGCCTAAACTTGCTTCTGCTAAAAACTGTATCGGTTTTACCTTTTTTTTTTTCAGAAAAGACTGAAATGAGAGACAAAATCCTCACCTTCCCCAAAAAATAGAGGACAGCGTGTACAGCAAAACTCTTCATTTGGGGCAGAAAGCAGAGGTTGCAAAAGTTGCAACCCTTTGCTGGTTGCAACTACATCACTGACTAATGGAGGACAAAAGGGGAGTTTGGTGCAGTCTGCTATGATTTTAGGACTGTATGTCCACATCGCGTGAGTATTGGCAGTCAAGATCATGCCAGTTGCCAGTCCTACATGTGTCCATACATCTACACTCAAAAGGCAGTGCAATGCAGATCTCTGTTCCAACACCCCAAATTGCCTTGCTGCTGCTGACAAAATTCCCTGCATGCAGTGAATGCAGACTCCTGGGGATCCTCATGTCCATGCTGCAAGTGGGGCACAGGGGATGGTGGCCTGGCAGGACACCTCCACTGAGAAGGAAACTGCTTTGAAATCATCCTTGCTGCACTAGAGTGTGTACACATCAATCCAAGTACAGAGACAAGGCAAGTTCTCACCCAAAAAAGAACCCTTCTGACACACCAGTTCACTATYATAGGTGCAGCTCTGGTTCTTCTATTCTCCTCCTCTGGACTTTGATGAGAATAGCTCTATGTTCACAAAGAAATACAGAAGTACACTTATAAAGAGAACAGAGACAGGTGCCATTTTAAGTAATTGCTCTGCAAACATTTCCCTGCAGCCACATCTGAGGAAAGAAAGACCCTTCAGCAATTAAAGGATGACTCCTGGCACAGTCTTACCTCAACTTCATACCTGACTCCCTTATTGCCACTGTATCAGAACAGTTCATAATCTCTCTGTATTTTTCTGTGCCCTATACCACTCTAAGATAGGGAAGTATTTGCATATTTTCCTTACAGACGAGAGAGGTACAGAGACATTCCTTTCTTTGGTTGAGATCTGTGGCAGAGAGGACAACTGAACGGAAATCTTTGCAGTCACAAGGCCCAGAGTGCCATTACCTTTCAGACTTCTGGTAAATATATATAGACTTGATTAGTACTATACTATGGCATAAAATTCATACATTAAAATATACTTGTAAGAGTAATGAAATTATCTTCCACTTGCTCATTTACTGAATTTTCTCCATTTACCCCAGTAAGCATAAAGCTTTCAAAGTCTTACTATCAGCTTCACAGAAGCTTAGTATATTGCATTTAACCTTCTTAGTTGTTTAAAGGATTTCCTGATGCCTTTTGAACTGCTATTTGATGCCATTTTGCAAATGAAACAGCTTAGGGGACTGGTAACAGGATACGGGGCCTTCACTTGCAGGTCTGCAGTGGACATCTACCTTCTGTCAATACTGATTACAGTAATGTGTGGTTGCTTGCCGAAAATGAATTGGAATTCCAACTCTGCTTGCTAATTGACAGCAACTGCGTCAGAAACTACTGTGACAACTGACATCTAAGTTGTGATGCCTCAATGAAATGGGTGAAAGAAGAAGTACCAGAGTCCATTCTTATCCTTCTGGGACAGGGTTGGATCACTAGATAATTTGTGGAATTACATACTACCTATAGAGTACCTAGTCAATGACCAAATAAGGAACTCCACTTTACAGGATTTTCAATCTATCAACCTTCAGGAGCATTAAGTTCACTTAAAAAAATTAACTTTAGCAGAAAAGGATGTTATTGCTTTTACTGAGGTCACTGAAAGGGTAATACCATTCTCAGTGATGCTAATGTGAAGGTACAGGGGTGACATGAGTTAATTGCACAGTTACCACTCTATTATTGATTTATACTCTCTTGACATTTACAGAGAAATAAAATAGACTTTACATTTTACACACTCTCACAAAATATAAGCCACAGAAACTACTGTAGAGAGTTGGACTTCAAATTGTTAAAACTGTTACATGCAAAGGAATGAAATTAAGAAAAGGCATAATTTCTTCTCTAAGTTTCTTTCCGTGAAGCATTAAAACTATAATTAGGGGTTTTGAGTGAAAGCAGGGAAAGGGGATTTGTCTACTGAAAGATTTTACACTTCCAATAGCTATGTGCCTATGTTCTGCCTCTGTAACTAGCACAATTGTCATAATTAAGGCCCACAAGAGGGCTGCATAAATGTATTTCAGCATTACATTTTACTCTACATATATTCAAGTGTCAAAAAATAAGATTAAATATGCATGCAACTGAATTGGTGTAAATTTACCTGTTTGAACTCTGACAGTAACTCTAAAGCATGTAAATAGCTGTTCTTCCCTTGAAARACATTCTTTTGCCAGCCTATTCAGACTGGTAACTCGGCTTGGTCACTTTTGTTCATTCACAAATCAGGATAAGAGACTTTTTGAAAGCAAGATTTCTCAAGAAGCTTCATCTGAAATTTTCTTCAGTCATAGGGCTCATTTAAGATTCTCATTTCTGAATCCCCTTCCCTGTTTCATACAACACTGTATGATGAAGAGTATCAGGAAGCGATGCTCCAGTAGAGAAGCAAGTCTGAAATTCACCTCATAGTACAAATCTCCAGCCCTGAGGCTCAAGCACGGTAACAGAAGATGAATCCGGTGCATGCCAATAGTTCAGATGCAACTCAGGTCCTGGAAAAGTAAGTTCCAGTGCACATGGTTCATATCATGCACCTGAAAAATATATCTTAGGTCTCCTTACACACATGTTCTGTATGCTTATCTGAATTCCTGTGCTAGACCTGTGGAGCATCCAGCTTCATCTTTAGGGAGTCTGGGGCCTCTTTCCCTTATTGTGTGAGTCTGGCCTTCTCCCCAGAACTTCTATTTGTCCCAACATGAGGAACATCCCCTTATACCAGATACATGAATCACGAACTGGAACACAGAGAGCCTAAGAAACTTGGCAAAATATCACACAGTAAGTCTATTGAGAAAGCAGAGGAAGTAGTACATCTATACAAATGTATAAATATATATAGAGATCATCCCTCAGAGACAAATCAGCTGTTCCTTGATGATGGTAGCATAGACAATAGAGAAGCAGCTGTTCCCCAAGGACATCTTCCTTGGAGGATCCAATGTATTCCACACTGGGGAGAGAATTTCCTTTCAATGTACTCTTTCCTGGCATGCCTCTTTTGGTTTACAACTTTTGTATTACAGAGGCACACCAATAACTCTTAAAACAGCTATTTTGTAATGAGTTTGATGCATTCCATTTCTTCTAACCAACACATTGTCCCGACTTAAATGGTCTTTTTGTTTCCTTTGCTCAGGGAAAGGTGGACGCTCTCAAATTCACTTATGTTAGCATGCTATCAAACTACACATACAAACTTTCTGGGAAAAAACAATCTGACTACTTCACTAAAACATCTTACTGTCAGGCTGGCAAAAACATGCATCGATCTTTCCCATTCCTTGAAAAAAAAATGCATGTTTGTACAAATCAGTATGAGAAAATACACTGAAAGTTAGCAAGTATTAATTTATATAGTGTGATAGGATTTATGGAGTGCGGTTATTTTTATGGTGACCTCGACATATTTCCTCGGGTTAGTGACTGAATTTTACAAATGATTTAATAGGTAAATATATTGTCTCTTAGCAATCTTAAGTGATGTTTGGTTTTACACTTTTTTATTAAGCTTTTAGTTTTATGTTAATTTTTTTTTTTTACATAAATAACAACTTTAGGTTCATCATCTAGAATATAAGAATGCCCGTACTATAATTAGGCTGTAGGTTAGACTTAAGGGAGACTGTGTTGTATCACACGGTTCTTAATGAAAACTGTAAATGTGGAGTTTTAGATCTATAGCTATGTTAAATAGCAGTGTTAAGACAAACTTATTAAAACACCATTCTTTTTTTTTATTACCTTAGAAATTAAAATTGGCTTATATTGTTAACATAAATATGAACATAGTAGTGTTTGATCATGTGTTCTGAATGCTGCTGTGCTCTATATAGAGCATGAGGAATATGCAAGAATCACAGCTGTAGCTGGGTTCTAAATAACTTTGGTAATTATATGAGCACATACAAGGCTGAGGTCCATATAAAATGGCCTACCCCTTCTGGATCTGGTGACTTCAGAACTTGAAGATAGAGAGAGGTTCTCCCCCTCACGAATGATTAAAGTTACACCTCCAAATTCTCCAACACTGTAGTTAACCCAGAATACAGCCATTCACCTTCTGCTGCAAGCTGCCTGTCCTCTTTTGATCTGTATTTTGAAGATTATATCCCCCCTCAGATCTCCTATCATAACTGCATGCATGTCCAGTACTGTTAGAATCATCTGATTAAAAAGAAAACAAGTTGACACAATTTTTAAGTTAAGCTGGATCATTTTGACATGGTTACATCAGGAGTGGTTGGCAGCACATCTCAAGAACTGGCAGCTTTCAGCTGGGGGGGCATGAAGAGCCTAGGAAGAAGTGCTTGGAGCAAGGATGGGACCGGCAGGGCTCTTCAGCACTCACCTGGCTCAGCCCCGTCAGCCTCAGCTGCTGTGGCCAACACTCAGGCCTTCTTCTGCACTAAAGACCTGAGCCATGTGTTTCTGAGCGGACTGTGTTGAAGCAGTTAAAGTGCAACCAGTTCAACTGAAACTAGCCGTGAGGAGTCAGCGTCCATTTTCCTAAAGCAGCACTTTTCAGCTGGTGCTCTGTGACTCGCTGTGGTATGTGTAGATTAAGGAGAACGTGACGGGTAACTGTGAAAAGTAAATAAAAACACGAGTATTGCCATGAGTGGAGTTCAACTCCACTGAAAAGAAAAGGTGGGGATCTACAAATGGAGTAAGTTAAAAACCATTCTTTTAAACAATTTAACACCCATAATGGGCTCCAAAGCTATTCTGTAATTCTTTAAATCCAGTGCCAAGCACAATGCATTCTGGGATGCTATACAAATAGCTGGTAAACTTTAAGATTTAGACAAAGTTGAATTGTCTCATCTTCTCTGCATCTACGTAAGCGTAAAAATAGCCCAGACAGACCAGTTAGTTTTAACCATCATTATTAACCCAGACAAATGGAATTTGTTTACATGGTTCATTAGACTTCTAGGGTGCTTTTTTTCCTGCGGAGCCCAACTGAAAACATTGCAGAAGTTTTCATCAGTTGATGTCATGGAGATTGAATTATTCCCAATTCTCAGCAAAAGATGATTTTCATATGCCATGTCTACACTGTCAATATCAATGCATACACACTGTTTATCAGTATACGCAGTGTGAATTATACTCACTTATCAGTAAAAGATCATTTTCTTTTGCCCTGCCTACATTTTGAATTCAATCATCCCTAACTGAATCAATGAGGTGGAACTACTTTGTGTACAAATTATATGTCAGATGCATGCTCATCCTGTTAATCTCTGCTCTAGCCTGTTTCAGTTTTGCTGTGTTCACGCATTGGTACTGTTTAAATCTCTTTCAACAGCAATGTCCTCTGCTTACCTATCCTATAGTTTCCAAGGTATCTCCCAAAACCTGTATCTCCTGGGAGGCATTCTAAGGTGACCACTGCATACTCAAACATAGAGGGAGAAGTCTCCACTTAAGTAAGGATCATTTCAGAATAGCCCCTATTGGACAGAGCATGTAGACTAGCAGATATGTATCCATGCTGAAATTGCCATGCATATAAACCCCTTTGGTCATTTTTATAGATAAGCATGAGGTATATTCTAAATCACATTAAAGGCATCAAATAATGATAGAACAATACACTTCACAAGCAGAGACCAAGCAACAAATCCTTAGAAAGCTGATCTGCTATGACCAGTGCTTTAAATATGCTATGTTGAAGTGCTTACAATTAACTATGAAATAGTTTTCATTTCATCTTTTGTTCATGCATGCATCTCTTGACTGTATTTTGGGAGGAAAAGAAATTAATCACAATTTGCATAAAGCATACCATGAACATGGCCTGGATTAAGCAACAAGATCAAAATAAGATCTCCAAATACGCAGTTACTGTCTTCATGTGGGGAATCGTTTTCATTATATTTGTTCTCATTACATCAGCAACTGCATTTGTGCTTCTGAGCCCTTATTCCTGCTTTAGCCTGGCAGGATTTTTAATCAGAAAAACAAACACGGTGAACATGATTTGTACTTCCACACATTCACTACCGTTATGTTAATGACAGTGTCCTAGATGATGATGTGCCCCCCACCCTTTATTTGCATGATCAGAGGATGTGCTTTTTCCAGGGAAGGCATTGATAGGATCACTACATGGGTCGGGTGGAACAAACAGGAGGGAGACCGTGGCTCTTATACTCTATTTAGCAATCTAGCTACATKATGAACATTTGTGGGGTGAAAGGGTCAAGATGGGCTGGGAGTGAACGAAGCGTTCAGGCAGCGTGAAACCTTCCGCCTGCCGATCGTTTCCTTTTCCCCTGCAGTACGTGGGACGCCTCGCGTGTAACATTTTGACACGCTGGCAGTATTTTGCTCACGGTCTCACTAAAAGGCGGTGGTTACGGCTGGGGCGGTAGCTCCCCCCTCGCTCCAGCCGCGGCCAGCCCGCGGTTCTGCTGCGCCGCGGCCTCCCTGTGCCCGGTGGCGGAGGCGGTGGGGGCCGGGGGGGCGCAGGCAGCGGGCAGCGCGGCGGGGCGGGCGGCGGGCAGC
>JAYKAV010003255.1:138083-195495 GCA_035582835.1 Phoebastria nigripes | reverse complement strand
CTGCCCCGCCCGGCGCTGCCGGCGCTGCCGGCGCAGCCCGCCGCCTCCGCACAGCCGCAGCCCCCCCGCCCCGTTAGATAGAGAGGGGCAGCAGGAGCCCCCCTCGCCTCCCTCCTTACTCCGCTGCTAATGAGGGGAACGGCCGGGGGGAGGGGGGCGCAAATCATCTTAAAAGAGAGGCAGAAAATTACCATGGGCAACCGCCACGAGGCTGGTTTTGTTTCTCCGCTCTCGCAGTAAACTCTTGTAATCTGCAGTCATTAGCATAATCTTCAAAGATCTTTAGGGGGATAATCTTTAAAATGCCTAGGGTGATCGCTTGTGGGGCTCCTAAATAGGATATCATTGGAGGAGCGTCAATACCCTTTGAGGTGTCTTTCTTCGGATTCGAGGGGTTCCTCTCCGCCTTCTGCTGTGGCGGACAATAATGTAATCTCCGCCTTGACGGGGGTCAGAAGAGCATTACAGCTCTGAATCTCAAATCTGCTTTCTCGCGGGCTTTTAATTTACGAGGGGGAAAGGCATATATTTTCCCTCGAAGTTTACTTTTCGTCTAGGGTAATTATCTCACTTGCATTTGAACTCTTCGGGGGACTAGAATGAGTTTCCAATCATTTGATTCCCCTGCCTGAAATCTATAGCTCTTTTGTGTGAACCTTCAGAGCTCTGGAAATGAACAACCCAACTCGCGGTTTGCAGAAATGTTCATTGCAGCGAAGGGCGTGTTCGGAGAATACAAACAGCACCCACAGATAGTTGCCAAGGGCACCTAATACATCTTTGCATTACACCTTGAACCAGTCTGCCCGTATCTCCGAGTTTTTATTGCACAGATCATAAATGATTGTAAAGTCTGCAAATCTTTCATGAAACCCTGGCAATTAATAGTTTAGCCAGGGAGCCTTTAAAGAAAACAGAGTCTCTAATGCAGCCCTTGAAATCGGTTCATAGCCGCGTGGTGCCGGCGTAATCTCACGATTCAGAGTTTTAAGAGGTTTACAGCTTTTCTGTTTCTTTTGAACAATGCACTTTCTCTCTCACTGTTTTTCGAGGCAAGAAAACACAGAAACATTAGTTAGTACCAGGATGCCAGGTGCTGTCTGATCAGGGGGAGGGGGAAAGGGCTCTCCAGAAGTCAGCTTGAACGCTCCATACCAGAACCTGTAAAATTAGACCGCCTTTCCCATTTATGGTTTCAGGTAACCACATAAAACTAGGTGTTTCTTTAAACCGGTTTGGTCCTGATCGTTTCCTGATTTGCACTTTTAAAGCCAGGAGCGCCCCGTGACCTTAAGTGACTATAGTTCCCGGCAGCCGTTTAGATGGTTTTTGAAGGCACGTTGGGGTCCTTTATCAATTATTCGTGTTAACAAAGAAAAGGCTCTTGCCAAGATGAGAAAGTTTTTCAAGGGAAGCTCCTGCGAGGAGAGAAGTGCCCTGTTCCCCATAAATGATTTACAAGGGATGGAGCAGTAACAGGGAAAAGGCAGCCCAGGGAAGGGAGAGAGGGCACACAAACGGTTGCTTCACCCGTAGGTTAATGATACCGGAATGAAGCGAGCGGAGACCGGGCGGGTTGCCGCGATGGGCGGCCGCCCGCCCCCGAGCCTGGCTGCTGCCCCAGCCCCTGCCCCGCTGCCTGCGGAGGCAGCTCCGGCAGCTCCCCTTGTTTGCTCCCCAAATAAACTGCCGGGCGTCTGCCTGGCGAGGGGTGGACAAATGCTCGGAGCAGGTCGGGGAAGGGCAGACCCTCGCAGAGGTGGCCGGTAGCTGCCCTGCGGGAGCGTACCGGACTGCGCGCCCGGGGCGCGGGTCGCTCGCACGGCGAGGACGAGGGGGCTGAGCCGGCGGCCGCAGCCCGGCGGGCAGCCGTCTAGCAGGTGTCTGCGGCCACACCCAGAGGCAGCCAAGTGCTTAGAGGGGCTTCTGCAAATTGGCACGGAAACTATAGCGTCTGGGATTTCCCCCTTGAGGTCAACGCCTGCAAATATTCGTTATCTCCGCTGCAAAGGGCTACGTGGATTTCCTCCCCTCCCTAACCTCAGTACCGTCTCCCAGCCCTGCCTCCCGGGATGTTGTGAGGGAGAGATGCGGTGAGCAAAAGGGGCATCTCCTGCCCGTGATGGCCCAGCTGGTGCTTTCAGGGATCCCGGGCAGAAGGTCCTCGCCGCTGCCCTAGTGCTCCATCCTCAACAGAGGCGGGGGGCAGGACTGGAGGTGGCGGGAGCCCCCACCCTTGGGGGAAGCGGGAAGGGCTCCCGGCCACGGGCGCCGGGGCAATTCACAGCTACTGCGGCTCTTTGGGCGGTCGCATGATTTCATCGTGGAGGTGACACGTGAAAACGCTGCTTCAGAGGTAGCGCTGGCGGCGAGGTGACCGTCAAGGGACTCTATGCTGCCCCCCACTCTTCCTCAAAAACGTTGTTGATAACTAAGAGGCAACCACTTCATAAAAATCATTTAAGGAAAAGCTGAAGTCGAAATGAAAACGACTAGTTACATTAAGGTTAAATCAAACGTGGCCTTATGTGATGAGAAATACGCGCAAATATTCCCCGCGCAGGAAAGAAATTCCATTTACTATTCTGCAAGCTATTTGCTTTTGGCACGAAGCAGTACCTTTCCTGAAGAAAGAATAATAATAGCGTTTGTATACGCTGAAGTGACTGGAATCAAAACGTCCTGAGCCCCCCCTCCATCAAATCTGCCCGCATCTGTGTTTATGATCCAGATGCAAGTGTGGAAATACAGTTGCTACAGCTGACCACATGGCTTTAGTATGTTAACTTTATTCTAATTAAGACAGCAAAGAAATTACGACCAACCCTCTTTATTCATATAAAAACCCCTGGTTATTAGCCCACGGCATATGGCTGAGATTCTCAGAAGAAAGGTAAAAAACAACCCTGATGTAAGTGACAGTCACTTTTTAAACCGGCTATTTGCGCCTGCGGATTGCTCCGAGGCGCGCTGTAGCCAGCAGCAGTAACGTTTATTTCATTGTCAGTGCTGCCCTTGCCTGCAGTATTTTATCTGCGGCAGGAGATGGGCAAGAACTCCTCAGGAACAAGTCTTCCTCGGCGACTTTTATTGGCCTTTTAAAAACCACCTTTGAAATAACACCGGAGGACTTTGGATGTATTTACACCTTCCTTGTGGCTATCTGGGCAATTATTTCCAGTGATTATTAATGTTTCGTAATCGGGGGGAATTGTCAAGCAAAATTCCCTTTGTTCCCTCCAAGGGACAATCGAAAGCCCCTAGAAATTGGATCCAGAGTTTCCACGGGCAAACTCTGGAAATGAGGAATTGGCCATCTTAACGAGATACAACAGCATGGCAAGGTACCATCGGTAAGAAAGTAGAGGAAACTGGCTGATCTCCTCACTGGGGAAACCAATCAATCACCGGCCGCTTTCAGAGGCTGGAGGAAGAGAACATTTTTCATATTTTTTTTCCAATCTCCTTCCTGTGTAGAGCCCGCGTAGTCTCTCTCCTGCGAGAGTGTCGTTAAATCACTGACACGGGTGTGCAGTTATGGGAGTCAGGCATGTTCACGCATCCACGGCAAGGCAATCCCTTTCTGCGGGGACTTTCTTCATTCTTGCATGGGAACTTCTGCCAAATATCCTCCTCTCATGGCGCCAAGGAGGCCCCCCCGGATGATATTTGGAGTGACAAGACACCACCTTCACTGCCTTGAATTATTTCCTTTCTTCCTGATGCCTCTGTGGGTGTGAGCTGGTGATATCATAGGCAAGGCGTTAATTATTGTTTCGAGTCTGTGAATGTTCAATGTTGGAGGACAATGACAATTATTATTTTATAAATACTTCCTTGTGTCACGACCTTCCCGATGGTAAGAGGCCGACGGGGTGTCTCTAGTGCAGGGAACCCAGAGTTTGCAGTGGATCCCCGTATTTGGTCCCGTTTCTTTATATAACCAGGCGCCTAACTAAAAAGAAGGGGGCTTTTTTTCCCCCCGTGACAGCTTCAGTGCAGCAAAGGGAGCGACACCCGGTGGGGAACCCTTGAGATTTGGGCGCCCGCAAMTCTGTGGCTACCAAACACGGCGGAGAGATGAGGACTGCGGGCCGGGGAGCCGCGGGGGCAGCCCAACGGCCGGGGGTCGCTGCTCACTCGGGCCCGGCGGGGGGGCTGGGCTCGCCCCCGGGGACAGAGCAGGGCGGGCCGAGGGGGTATTTCCCCGCCCGTAGGACAGGAGCAGCCGCAGCCCGGCGTGGCGGCCGGCGCGGTGCAGACGAGGAAGGGAGGGACCGGCCGCTCCCTGGCCCGGCGGCCGGGGGGCGCTGCCGCGGAGCCAGCCGGGGGGCACCGGGGTGGGGGGCAAAGCCCCGCCGCAGCACCGCGGCTCCCGCCTGCTGCAGCCCAGAGGGGCCGGGCCGAGCCGGGCTGAGCCGGGGCGGGCCGGGCTGGGAGCGCCTGGCCCGCCCGCCGGCGGGGCGCGGGCTGTGCGCAGGGGCAGCCGCTGTCGGCAGCAGCAGCTTTCAGTTTTCATTGAGGCTGCTGGTTACTGTTTAACATCCCCACCCACGTTTCAGTTTGTTTAGTAAATCGATCTGATGCTTGGGCTGAGGCTGCTGCCCTGTCGCCATTGAGCAAAGTTAATTCCCCCCCCGCCCCGCTCCACACACTCTCTCCTCCTCCTCCTCCTTCCCATTACAGCGTATGGTAAAGACGGTGCCAGCCACACCAAACAAGTCACGCAGCCCAGCGCCGGGACGCCCGCGGGGAGCCGGGGGGTGCGGGGGAGGCAGGCGGCCCGGGGGATGCCGCCGCCCTGAGCTGCGACCGCGCCGCCGGAGGCCGAGGGACGGGGCGGTCCCGCCGGTAAGTTCCCGGGGGCTGGCGGCGCCGGCGGCCGCCGAGTGACACAGCCCCGCGCACCCCGCCGCGCCGGCGGGCAGCCTCGCCGGAGGAGGCAAAGGTGCAACGTGGGGAAAGTTGACCCGGCTTGTGGCAAAAGGGACAGCAGCCGGTTTGGGGAGGGTATTTCATTTTATACTTTTTTTTTTTAAAATATTTTTATTTTTAATACGCCTGGTCACGTGTCCCGGTTGTCGGCGCCCGGGGCGCTCCGGAGAAACGCGCTGCGCTGGGCGCAGCCTCGGCCCCCCGGGGCGGGGTGTGTGGGTGTCCCGGCCGCGGGACGAGGCCGCGGGAATGCGGCCCGGCCCGGTCCGGCCCCGCTGCGCGGTCCTGCGCCCCCGCCGGCCGCCCCTGCCCCGCCGGCCAGTCGCGCTGCTGCCTGGGGCTGTGCTGGCATTTGTGAGTCCTTAGCAGTCGAAGTCACGGCTTTGCATCGGGTTTAGGAAGATTTTCTGAAGGCT
Organism: Phoebastria nigripes; assembly: GCA_035582835.1. Classification (NCBI taxonomy): domain Eukaryota; kingdom Metazoa; phylum Chordata; class Aves; order Procellariiformes; family Diomedeidae; genus Phoebastria; species Phoebastria nigripes. Next base: position 190,144 of record JAYKAV010003255.1, on the reverse strand, counting down.
TTTTGGTTTTGCCTCCCTTACTTATTTCTCTGCCCCCGCCCTCACGATCACCTGTGCAGCAGGTGGATTTGTTATTGTAGGGCTGCTCCTAGTAATAGCACTTGGCCATTGCTGGACGCCTTGGTAGAGAATCCCAAAATACTTCCCTTAGGGGCAAAATAATTATAAAAGAGGAAAATTCAAACATGAAACGGGCAAAGCAAGCCAAGGATGAGTTTTGCAGGCAGATCCAGCAGTGTTTCCAGTGCTTTTACAGTGTTGCAGGTGCACTGTTTACAGGGTACCTTTGATGAAAGCCAACTTTGAGATGTCGCACCTGTGAGTCGAACATCTGTTCCTGTACACTGAAATGGGAGATACAGTAAAGCATTTTGTGAAGTAGACAGTAGGTTGCAATAACAGTATTTTAAGGCGCCTTTTCACATTTGCAATGGTGAATACTATTCCATAGTAAACTATGGTTATGTTAAATTGGACCTTCCTTTGTGTAGGCCTTTTCTTGTACAGCGCTGCACATACGTTGATTTATTGTGATTTCTCATCCATATTACAAAGACAGTAGAGAAGTTTAAAGTGACATGTCCTTTGTTATTGGTGCTGAGTTTGTTAAAACTGAGTTAGTGAATAAGACTGATTATGCTACACAGCTTTCAAAGTCCCTGAGTCTCTTATGTGCTGAGAAAACTACAAAGTGCTATGTAATTCCCCATACTCCTTAAGAACAGAAGTTCTTACAACTTATATAGGAGGCATATGAAACATTTATATACATGCAGGTGATTTTCAAATATTATGAACACTATTTTGGTCATTTCATTCTTTTCCTCTTTCCTTTTTCTAGTCATATGATAAGGGAAAAAGGGACAAAATGCTTAAAATGTTCTGTTGTAACTCAGTTCACACTTCTCATTATCCTTCAGTCTCACTGAAGCATTGAGAGGAAATAAGAATTTTAAAAGTGATATTTCCATTGCCCAGTACTCAGCTACCTCTCTCTCTCTCTTACTGAAGTGCAYCCGGCTGCCTAAGGCTCACTTCATACATATATTTAAAAAAAAAAGAAAAAATCAGGTGTAGGACAAGACCAGGATGCTGTTATCTTGTTCATGATGCTACCTTTGATTTTAGCAGCTCATGCATTTGGACTCATTTCCCAGAACGTGAACTTTGTGTTTCCTTAACACAAAGCATAGCTTTCTCTGCACCTTATCTCACATAACTAGAGGAATGTCTCTCTTCCAAAATTTTGTACTTAGTAGCAGTAGTGTAAAACCAGAGCAATGCAGAGGTCCAGTATGCATTTCCAGGACAGCTATTATAAGTACCCTTAGGCAGTGTATTGGGAAAAGCTTCAGATGGCATTGAGTTACCACTGTCCTCTATCCTGCTTCCCGCCAGGGAAGAACACAGGAGGTACAGAGAGGAATATGGGATTCCTGTGGCCTGCTTATAATAGCCAGTTCCTTGGATGGCTGAGTGATGTTTACTGCTAATTTGCGCACATCATTAAATCATCTCCAGGCCAACTCCCTGTACTGGTTTCAGCTGGGATAGACTTAATTTTCTTTCTAGTAGCTGGTATAGTGCTGTGTTTTGGATTTAGGATGATAATGTTGATAACACACTGATGTTTTAGTTACTGCTGAGCAGTGCTTACATAGAGTCAAGGCCTTTCCTGCTTCTCACCCCACCCCACCAGTGAGTAGGCTGGGGGTGCACAAGAAGCTGGGAGGGGGCACAACTGGGACAGCTGACAGCTGACCCCAACTGACCAAAGAGATATTCCATAACATATGACGTCATGCTCAGTATATAAACTAGGGAAAAAGCTGGCCGGGGGTCTGCTGCTCGGGAACTGACTGGGCATCAGTCAGTGGGTGGTGAGCAATTGCATTGTGCATCACTTGTTTTGTATATTCTTTTATCATTATTATTATTTTCCCTTTCTTTTCTGTCCTATTAAATTGCCTTTATCTCAGCCCACGAGTTTTTTTTTCCGATTCTCTTCCCATCCCACTGGGAGGGAGTGAGTGAACGGCTGCCTGCCGGGTTAAACCACAGCACTCCCTAACAAAGGCGTTCTAGTATAAACACATCTTTGCTACTCCCATTCCTCAGGATATGGCCTAGTATTGCTTGGCAAATTTGAATATCTGAATCAAATCCTATTTGATCCTGCTGAGTTTACCAAACTACAGTGGTGCAAGAACAGACCTCAGTCCTTGTGCTTGACATGGCTCCTGCTTCAAACTTTGCGGCAGAATTTGTATCATGTGCATATGGACTCAATACTACAAGAGGTTGGTCCCTGTTGTGTCTTCAAGCTCTTTATGACAGGGGTGGAAAAATGGGGCCCAGCACGTCATCAGTTTTACCTGCAAATCTGCATCACGTACATCAATTTCCACTGGCTACAAGAAACAAAACATTACTTTAAACCATATTAATTCTTCTTAGCAGGTCATTAATTGAAAGACTTCCTGAAGAAAATTCAAAATTAGTAATGTGGTTAACCCACGTGATGGAAAAAAACATCAACTTTTTGTTTGTTTTTGTTTATTTGGGAATTGAGTCTATTATAACAAAACAATAATAATTCACAACTGATTTAAGACTGCATCATTGGTATAATGTGGTTCTGAGCTGAGCATATTGTGCTTTTACATCTGTCAAGTAGCAGGGGCAATGTACTCCGTTTATTAATTGATAAACGGACTCTTTCAATGTGGGGATCTCTCTGCCTCACTTCTCAATTATTTCAAAGTTCCTGTCTCTTCCTTGTGAGCTTTGAAATGTTCTCTGATTTATTGATTTTCATTTTTTATTTAATGAACTGGTTCAGCTGTTCGGAAGTCTTTCTTTTGCTCTCTTTCTGCATTTAAAAGTGAATGAAACAATCTACACTGTTTAATATCAAGCCTGAAAATTAGTTTGATTTGCCTATGTTGTGTCATATTGATATGAGGTATGAAGTATTAGATAATGGCATTATTCTGGTAATACAGACTGGAAACATAGACTGTTTTAGAATATAAAGGAAGGTTTTATTTCTGTGGCAAACAGTTACTTGTTGTATATGGTAGTATGTTCTGTGATAGAATTTATTTTCTCAACAAAAATAATGGTGCAACGTAAAATAACATAAGGTTGCAGGAAGGCACAGCTCTTACGTTTTAATGTATCTTAATGAATGATGCATTATATAACATATCATGATGAGAAAATACGGAAAATGCTTTTCTAACAGATTAAGATGTTTGACTGTCTTGCAACAGCTTTGATTGAATCAAATATTTTTCATTTCAAATTTTCAATTTTAAAACAGCACACCCTAAAAATCAGGTCAGAATGCTGTGTGTAATGTCAGAGCTGAGATCTATCAAACTGAAAGGCTCCAACAACATTTTCAAACCTTTCTCAATTGTCAATTTAAGTTAATTGAAAATGAAAGGTCTCGCTTTCAGGATTCGGCCATTTAAATAGAAGCCTGCTGCTTTCATTTTGTAGAAGGGCAATCTCCCTCCACATACGTGTTTTTAAAAGGTTCATTCATAATTCTCCCTTCACACTTCTATTGGAAATGACAGAATTCATTATTTTGAGTTCTTGAACTATTTTTCTGCAACTTGGGTGATGAATTGTATGAGATCTAGTTCATAACGTGGCACGGCAACCCACAAGATTTAAAATTCTCAAGGCTCAATCTGTCTGTTTCTGGCACTCGGGCTGGCATGGGTGCAGGAAGCCTCCATGTGCATCTTCTGCCTCTTATGGAGTAGTAGGTTGGGATTTTTTTATTTAATACTGACTAGGAATAAGACTCACCCTTGCTCGGTAATTCACTAGACGTATCCAGGCAACAAGGGCATACATTACAGTCAGCAATATACGAGGTGCTGTGTGAATTTTCCTTGCCTCCTATTTATCTGGGAATCCAACTGCAATAGACCTATACAAATAGCGCTGTTTCCACTATCTATTCCTAGCATGGAAAAGTTTGCCCATAGACTTCTGGTTTTTTATTTGTATTTATTTCTCTGATGGAAGAGGATTTCTCGATACACTGTGTGTATGACAGTACCTGCCCAAACATGGCGATTTGGCTTAGGTGGGAGAGGGGGATCGAGCCTCTGTGAAATGGCAAATATGATTCAGCTTGCAATTGATAGTGCATCCATGGCAATGTTGCAATGAGAATCCGCTTTTTGAGAATCATTTTTGTATGGGGTTGTTAGGCTACACCAGCCTGGTTTGTACTTGTCTGAGACAGTAGCAACGTCCATCAGTAACCAGCTACTTGCTAACCAAAATAGGCCTCACTGGCAGAAAGTTATGCAGATTGAATTTCCCTTTGTCTTTGTTAAACAACGCATTTTTTCATTAACTGCTGACATGTAAAGTATCAACACTGGGCACCTAGTGGGACCAGTTCATACTCTCAGAGCTAGTCCAGATGCTTGAAGATTGCTCACCGCAATGACCATGTTGCCTCATGTATCTCAGGCACTTTTTGTGCCTCCCACAGCTACACAATTTCTTTTTCTTTTTTTTTTTTTTTTTTTTTTAAATTGATGACCGTGATGAGAAAGATGATTCTTATTGATACCACCTGTTTCAGAATCACACCCCAAACTGTCTTGCAGACAGTGTCTTTTGCTATGCCCTTCAGGATAATAATATTTACTCCTTTTGCAAGGAAATGTCAGACTGACATTACATTAGCAGACAAAATTCCCTCAGTAGAGGTCTAGACACTACTCAGAGGAGTGAGATGGTGACCACACTATGATTGCACATTAATACATACTCACTGTCCTCTCTCTGCACCTGATAGGTGTAGTCAGGTGTTGGCTTGTACCTGCTGTTGTAGTTCCAAGGGTAAAATTGTGATTTTGGAAATGGATAGGATTTTGTTCCCCAAATTGCTAAATACTTCACCTGTTTATTACTCCCCTGCCCCCAACTGCTAAAGAAGTTGAAAACAGTCTTTTCTGCTGCACCGTTTGGTAGCCATGCAGTGACCCTGTTAGGCGGGATAGAGATCCCGTACGTTGTTGGCTGCGTGTGTAGTTTCATATGGTTTCTGGGCAGTTACCCTTCGATCTGTATTTCTTCTTTTGTCCTCACAAAAATGGAAGTAGGCTTTTTACTTAGGAACGGTGAAAACAACGCATAGCTTTTACTGCTAGTTCTGATTTTGGTGGTAGACCCTATCTACATAATAGGTATGTATTATCCTTACTTAATATCCTTCTTGCCTTTTGGGATAACAGTGATATTCCTGGCTTTAATGTCCAAATCAAAAACATTTCAAGAAGATTTACATTTTTAAAGAGGCTTTAATGTCTTCTGAGCCTCTTGTCTCAGTTCATGTTTTACAGTGTCTTACCCTACATTATTGCTTTTAATTTTCTTTTTTTTCTTTTTATGTGACTCTCTGAGCTTCAGTGACTTCTTATATTAATATTAAACATGTAATTTTAACGAGTTGTTTAGGGAGACTTAGAGACAATGCTTTTTAATTTACTTCAGTTTTGAAGTGCCAGAACTTGGTCTGACATAAGTTTAAGGCAGAGCTTCAGATTTGGTCATAGTAATATGAATAACTTTGGCCGTGATAGTAAGAGGGAAAAAAATGCAAAGGAAGGCACTCAGTTTTAATATGAGATTTATCTTGCTGTGTTTCATTTCAGAATCTTCTAGATAAATTACAGGGATACAAACTAGTCCCTTTAAGAGTTTGGTGTTGATACCCAAGCTTGCATGGAAAACCAGATCATTATATCAAAGACAAAACACTATCTGCAAAAATAAATAAAAAAAAAAAAATAAAAGGAAGCCTGCACTGGAATTTCCCCAAAGGATTAGGCGGAAGAAGTTTTAGTGGCAAAAATGTAAAATGCATTAAGCTAATTGCAGGTGTGTGGTTTTTGTTTGTTTGTTTGTTGGTTACAGCTTTTTTTGGTTTAAAGTGAGTCAAGATGAAAAGAACTTATCTCAAATAAAAAGCACTTTACAGGGTCTCTATCTCCTTAACTACTGTTACTTAGCATTGAGAGTAAAACATAAATGGGATGAACCAGAGCCTCAGCTCCCAGGAATTTACAATCCATACTACATTTAAAAATGTAGGTGCATTCTGTACTTCACAGAACACAAGTCTGGTTTGAGCTTTTGGGTTGATTTGGGGTCCATCTCCTCGGCCAAATTTTTCAGGCTTCATTCAGATGCCCTTGTTTGCAGATAAGTAAGAGCGGAGAAGAAACAGTACAAGTTCCCTGACGCAGGCTGATGCATTTCACTTCCATTTTCAGGCTCAGCCGAAACAACCAAGGCAGCTTAAGGCATTAGCACCGCTTGCTTGTCCACTTCATCTCCCACCTCTCCTGAAGGTCATTGTCCCCATAACAAAGGTGCCAGCATTAATACATATCCCTGTCGGCAGCTGAGATAGTTGCTTAAATTGCTGAATACAGGGACGCTTGCATTGATCTCGTGGATGTTGAACTTCCATGGCTGAGGTCCGGGCGCGTGCCTGCCTCTGCTATCCCTGTTGAAAGGAATGGTCAGCTCTGAGGAGAGCTGAGGCTGAAGTTTTAGAGTATTGCAGCCAGACCTCAACAAATTGTTCTGTCAACAAAATCATTCATTTCGTTTCTTGCCAAAAAGAGTAAGCTGACTGGTGGATATATAATGGTAGGGGTATTTGCCTGCTCGAAAATTGACTGAGGGCAACTCATTTCTCATTTTTAACATCACGATGATTRGTGGTAAATAGGAGAGCAAGCAACTCCACTGTAGTAATCTTTCCAATAGCAAGTCTATAAAGACCTTTTTAATAATGGAGCAAAACCAGGAAACTTTAAATGAATAGGCTTACATTTCAAGGGCAAGAAAATGTTAAGGAGCTTGCAGGCTCTGGCTGAGAAAGGAATTCAAATTTTAACAGAAATTTTACCATGAATTTTGTTAGTACATAACTTAATAGTGGAGTTTTTATTGTATTTTAATCCAATAGGCCAAGTAATTTATTTCCCAAGATGAAAGAGGGTAGAAAACGAAAAACACTCCCAATGATCATTCCCACGTTTCTATGGTACCAGAGAGCATAAATGAGCATTCTGAAATTAAGATACATGTATGAATTGCAAAAACCTTGGCAGGTGGAAAATAACTACAGCTTCGAACGGCCTGAAGAACCTATCTATGAGATTGCAGAAAACTTTTTAACCCTTTATGGTCTCCTTTTGCATCTAGCAGCCTTGAATTTGTAAGGCTGGTCTCTTGCTTTCTATAAGAGGACGAAAAGCAGCGTTGTAGATCAGTTAAAGCCAACAAGGTGCTTGTTAAACCTCAGCTGTATAGGGAAGGTCATGAAGGAAAAACTCTCCTGGTACAGAAGTATTTCATTAGTTGGGCAAAGTAATGCAGTTAAATAGTTGTAGGGAAGCTGCTGTTTAGAACTTAAACACATTATCAAACCCAGAAAGACAATGTGCTCTAGCAAGTCACTATGAAAACAGCTTCTTTGTCTGCCTTTTCTGGTAATTTTAGGCAGTCAAAGTAGTAGATTTCTGTTTTTCAGTTTAAGAGCTCTGTTCTACCTCCGACCAGTACAACTGGAAGTAGAAACTTTGGGGAGCCCTGGCATCAACCCACTAATAGTTTAGAAACCTTGAAAACGGATTGTGTGGTGCACTTCTCCACAAAGGATACATCTGCCCACCGAAGTGCAGCTTCTGATCCTGGAAAATTAAAAATGCTCCATTGCTTTTAGCTAGATAAAGAATTCAACATGTCCTGTAATCCTTGATAAGTCAAGATATATTTTTTCAGATATCAAGAAAAATCTGTGGCTTGCTAGTGGCTGCCGTTTGCTGGAATCCCTTTGTTTCAGCTGAGATGCTTTCCATACACAGTTTGGATTTGGTGTGCCAAAGAACACAAACATCCTCATCTTTGCCTCTTGCTCTGCATCCTGATCCTAGTGGCACTGAATTCAAAATTCTAACCCATTTTGGGTCAGACCCCGTGTTGGCTATTTGAGATGACCCTGACCCTAGAGTCGGTGTAGGTATATTAGAACTGCAAGAGGAGCTTGTGTACGTACCAGGATATCTACCAGCTGGGAACACTGGGAACTACTTACAGTATATCTCAAGCTTTAGATACAACATTTGGATGAATGTATATTTTCTATGGCTGGGAGTAAACCCGTGAATCATACAAGTCTGCAACTTGCTTGCCTTCTTGCCCTGATACAAAACATTTAATGCTGTTATTAGTATGTGACATAGTTAGATTCCTGTTGAAAATCAATAACCTTCCCATAAAGCAAGCCTTACATCCTTTCCTAAATTAATTTAGAATCATTTTGTATGCCTCATTAGCCTTGTAATTTAAGAAAGAAGAAAAGAAAAAGAAAACAAACCAGCCACCTATTATTAAACGGTGTATGTAATTTAATTTTTCCAACCAAAGGGGATGTTTACGACACTAAATATATCTGATAGTCTATAAATACCTGTGTTTATAGTTGAACAGAGCAGTGGTTCTCAAACTGCGGTCCGTCAAACACTTAGTGATGATACACTGTGTGCTGTAGGTAGTATGATGCCACTGCTACCTTTCTTCCTTCTTTCACCTGCTACACTGCTTTCATGGGAACTAAATGTACCACATTAAATGCATTCCTAAAGATTCTGTGCAATTGCCCATTAGAAGGTGGACGGTCAATGTGAATAGATATACAAATTGTTTTACAGACAGGACCTATACTTAAGTACAGTCGACATTTAAAGCAAAAGGTATTGAGTTCCTGAGAGGAAAGACACCATACGACATAGAAGAATATTGTTGACTTCTATATAAAACTTCCAGTGAGTGTTTTGGAAGTTCTTTGAGCAGATTGTAGCGCGAGAAAGGGTCACTTACTTTTATGCATAGTTGGCAACCTTTAATGATACTGAATCTTTGAAATTCCTTGCAGTAACCCTGTGGGAATTACACCAAATGAAATAAATGGGATGGGGTTGATGATGACCTACAGAAAAAACTGAAGATAGGCATTATTTGAGTTAGAAAAATATTAAATGTCATATGTAATTAATGTGTGAAGAAATAAGATTGGCTATGCTTATAAGTACAGTGACACCTACTTTTTTATGTAGTAAAATGTGCAGCAATACTAAAGCAGATGCAGCTATACTAGACATAGTTGTAAGTAAAAACAAAGCTTTTAACAGCTGCTTTATTAAACAAGTCCTACTTTTTAAAATTAATTTTTACTATATTTATATTTCTTTCCAACATGCAGTCAGTGTTTAGGAATTTTAAATTAAGCAAACTCTTTGCTTATTTAAATTTATTTTTAAGAATAATCTCCACCAAAACAAAGCCAAAAGCAATAAATATTTCAATGCTTTGTTTTTTGAAATAGATCCTTAAAATAATATTTAAAATGAAAACATAAAATTTAAAATAAAATTGGAATAAGTGGTTGACTAGTCTAGGTCTTGACCAAAACATTTTTCAATTTCTAGGAACTTCACTTAGAACACCTTAAAATGGCGTCCCACTGTAGACTGTTACTTAAATAAAAAATTAAGGTTTAGTAAGCTATGTTAAGAAACGGAATTGGTTGTAATGAAGGAAGGAATCCCATACGTTTTAAATTCCCTGAGCAATTTCTTGATGCCTATTGATGCCTATTGATTGAGCCTTGATGCCTATTCTGTCTGTGTTGATACCTATGTCCAAACAGCTCATTTCAAACTTTCTATGTGTGTCTCTAAAGAAGAACAACAACTATGCACATTTTTATTTAAGCAAAATTGTAAATTGTTTAACCTATATGAAGGAAACACTTGCCTTTTCCTGTTATATATTGTTCTCCCATTTTTAGTACAGCTGTCCAGTTCTGTCAGAATTGCCTTGCCCTAGCTGAATGAACATGAGTGTGTGCAAGTTATTTATAGACTTGAGTACTAATAAACAAGAATAGTGTGCAAAGGTAATTTTTTCTGTACAAAGGCTGATCATATATGCCTGGGTTTTGTGTGTGTGTGTGTTTGGGAGTTTGTTTGGCTTTTTTTTGTTTGTTTTCTTTTGGTTTTGTTTGTCTTTTGAGTACTCCAACTTTTGCTAAAGACACAAGAAGAACAGCTGGCCGTATATTAGATGTAGCTGGTTGGTGGGCAGTTGCAGCATGAAAAAATGTGGCATACTATGTTCTTGTTGCATCGCTGTAGATTTCTTCCAATCAATACTTTGGAGAGAGAGGGGGTTATTGTTGGAGGAAATTTATTGGTTTTTTGTAACTTACTCTTGGGCGAGGAGCAGGAGCATCATTCTGTGTGTTAGAGGATGGATTACAGTCTGTACATCTGTAGGGCTGGAGAACTTGGCTTTAGGGCAGAAGGAGGTGTAGCTGAATTGAAAACAGATGAAAGTCAAGATGAGGAATTTGGTGAAGATGTGTGTAGGGTGTATTTCCAAAGGCTCTGCTCTCTCACCTTGTGTTTGGAAGGGATGAAATGAAGTGACTAGCCTCCAGCACCTGGAGTCGCTATGGCTAGGAAGACCATAGTTCAGACATCAGTCATAGCACCTACTGAACAGGGTTAGACTTCTAGGTGGAGGTATCTTCGAAAAGGGACAAAGTCTGCAAAACTTTCCATTGCTAGGTCTGGGATTGAGTAAGCTGTTGCCCTCACAGTTTTTTKGGGAAAAAAGCACACTCCGGCTGTGTGCCAAGGAAATTTTTATATACMGAGAATGTTTCAGGAATCAGCAGGCAGTTTGAAAGCAGATGAGATGCAGGAGGAGAAGAACCAGATTGATGCTGAAATTATGAAATATGGAAGCAGTTGAGAAAGAGCAGAGAGAAGGGGTAAATAATGAAAGAGCTGCTTTGTTTGGACACATCTCGGGCTTTGGTATCGTAAGCCTAGAACTTACTTGAACAGCAGGGACAAAGGAGAAGGAGATACGTTAACAGGTGTTAAAGTGTCTACAGATAAGCATCACTGAAGCTGGTGTGGTGATGAAGATTATAGGTGACTGATGACCTCAGGTTTGATGCTTAGGAAGTAGTAAGGTGAGAGAGCAGAACTGAGGGCTCAGAACTGAGCCTTGCAGGAGTCCACAAAAGAAGGATTCTCTGCTTAGAAGAAAAAAAATGTTGAGACGAAAAATGAGTGTTTTCCAGATAAAGTAGTAGCAATAGATTTATGTTACAATACAGCAACAGGAAAGCTGAAAGAATTAGAGAAACTTGCATATATTACAAGGTATGTATACATATGCAGGTTAGAGCCTTACTTTTAATATATTGCAGCATGTCAAGTTCATTAATGTCTCATTCTATACCATATGCACACTTATGGAATCACACCAGGGTAAACCTGATAAGAAAGATGTACTACCCTGAAAAGTCATGGAGAAATGCTAGCAATTTTTCACTGCAACCTAAGTTTTTAAAAGCACAGCTGAAGAAGTAAAAAATAGCTTTATTAATAACATTTCCTATTTGCAGCGGAATAAAGAATTCTAAGTACAGCTTTTCAACAAAATGAAACTGTTTTAATAGTCATGGAGACTCTAGGAATATCAGCATCAATATGCTATTATTAGTACGTCACTGCTATCATGTGGCATGTGGGAATATTCACAGCAGTTCTGCACACTCTGTTGCTGATTTCTCTGCTGACTGAACTTCAATTAATTGAGTTACACCAGCTTAAAATCACTGTGATAGAGGGAAAAATTAATACTATCATTTTCGTTAAAATGCACGATCATTGTGTGAAACTAATTTTTTAATTCAGTGCTAACTCCTCTTGCATGTAGTTCCATTGAAGCAATTGTATGGGCTTGCCTAGCTTGTACCTCAACAATGGCAGAGTATGGATACAGACAATTACTTGTTCTTGTTTGCAAAAATTACTTAGAGCCACCATTATATGACAAAGTATTTTCTAATTGTAGAGAACCTTAACAGAGTCTTTGCTCAGTCCTTTTAACTCGCAGGTTCGCATTCCAGCATTTATAAATGTTTGCTACATGAATGCTTTATTTTTGGTGTTTTCCAGGTTTTCGTTTGAAGGAAAAGCTTCATAATCCAGTCTTAGGAGTTACAGCTATTAGAGCTTTTTTGGGGAGGCTTTGGCAGGTGGGGCTCTGTACAAGCTATTGAAGGCATATGAATAGGAGAAAAAAACCGCATGCAGAGAGTTGAGGACAGTAATTACAAAGCTTTTAAAAGGCAGTATAAGAAAGTGCAATAAATGTCCTAAATTTTGAAACAAAAAGAAATTTGTCCCTATCTAAAAGTTCTTTAAGCTGTGAGATGCTCTGCAGGTCAGTGCTTTGTGCAGAGGTATAGATGACATAAATGTGAAGGTTTTCCTTGCCTTCCTGGTTACTAGGGCTGTTAAATGTCTGAGAGAAAACTCAGATGAGCACAAAGGAATTCTAGGTGTTACCATTACAGTAAATAATTACTATTTATAGTAATCATAGTTTAGCAACAGTAATTCCACCAGATGTGTGACAGTCTGCATCCCCATTTATTTAAACAATAAAATTTGCTGTTTGTATTTCATCTGGAAATCACTTTTAAGACCAAGAAGTGTATTTCAGCCAAATCAGTGATTAACATTGACACACCAATGTCCCTGGAAGGCAGTCTTGTTTTTATTATTATCACGTTCGGCAACGCGAGAGGTGATAGCACCTTCCCATAGTTCAGGTTTACTTGATGAAGCAAAATAACTTGCAGACCTTGTGAGAATGGGACCCATAGGATTGGTTGTGGTCCACTTTCTCATTTGTGATTTTCTCTTTTTCATTTTGTTTGAGATTGAATTTGAGAGAGAGCTTTGTTCCGGACAGTAGTTTATGGCAGTGGACTGAAGAGATGAGATTTCATTGAATCATAGAACTAATACACAAAGAGAAAATATGTGAAAATTGAAATGACAAGGTAGAGTAGCTTGGTTGTTGAGGTAGATAAAATAACTAGGTTCTCAGGGAAATGAGGTGGGGATTTTTTTCCTGAACTAGATTTAGTTTGAACAAGAACAGTTGAGATGGAAAACCTAGACACTATAAAAACTTGACAAAACCAGAAAAAAATATTTGTCCCACTTTTTCTTGTAACTTTGTGTTGAAGGATCTGTAATGGTGTGATCTCACAGCCCAAAGAAAGCAAGTGAGAGTCCATTTTTGTCAATGTAACACAGCTAAAGGAAGCATAAATAGATTTGATTAGAGTGGATTTCTTTTTACTTTATTTACTATGCAACATCGCTGTCAGAGCACCTTGAGATATTGGAATGCACAGGAAAATCAGTAGCACTCAAAGAAATCTGTGTGTTCTGCCAGCTGGTTTCTGTTTTTTTAATTTAGAATAATAGTATATTTATTTTTCTTCCTTTTTCCTTTAGAATCACTGGGGCAAGTTGTGACTAATCTAAGACATGTGAAGTACCCCTTTGTGAACAGAAGAATAAAGTTGGCTTGATGCAATCATGCCGCAGCACTGACAGAGGTGGACTGTTTTGAGCTAAAAAAGCCAGGAGTGCTGCCAGGGCTCTCCAATTTCCAAATAACTGTCCCCTCCTCTTTCATGTGGCTGGAAGAGAGAGAATTATTTTGCCTTTGATTAATAAGGAGTTAATTTCAGTAAAGCTTCCTTTAACTCTTTTACAAACTCTTGGGGAGAAAGCGGCAGGCAGTGGCCTTGGTGGCACACAAGGGAGTGCGCTGCGCCCTAGGGAATGTGGAGTTTTGTAGCAAGTGGAACAAGCCTGGGCTGAACCCCCAAGCAGGACAGTATTTCTGACTTTTTTACGTTCTTGCTTTTAGTACCTGAAAAAAATGTCCATTACAGTCAAATCTCATTGACTTTGAACTCACGAGGACTGTAACAAATTTGTCAGGTTTTGTCAATTTGCTAGGTTTTCTGCAGAAGTGTGCTTTTTCATATTTGCTTGTTTGCTTTTAAATTTCTGTGTTACTTCCACTAGATTCCCATGCAGTACTGTTTACAGCTACCCTGGCTAATTTTTTTTCACTCTACCAAAATTATCAATCTGGCACAAAATAACTACATTCTCATCCTGGCACTTTTAGCTACCAATTACTTCACCAGTGAGGAACACTTAAACTAATGTGGCTGTACTGAGCTCTTACTTCTCTTCCTCACCTAAGCAAATGGTGATAACTTACTTACACTATAGTTTCACTCTTCCGTTCTGCTGCTGGATAAAGTCTTGCCTTAATTTAGAAGTATCTGTGGAGCTATACAAAAATATATGATCGAAAGTTTAAAAGCCAGTAATTTAATTTGCTGACTTCTAACTTACCCTACATCTGAGGTTCAGAGAAGAACCCAAACTGATCTGAACCATTACTATGTTTTTCATATATTACAGTGATGCTTGTTGGCCTCATGAGGCTGAATGCTGTTGCTGCCATAATAAAAAGGTAGCCTTTGCTCTAGCATCTTTAGTGCTTGCTAAAGTATTATCAGTAAAGTTAATATTTCTACTGCAGACCTGACTTTCACAGCCCCTTCCCTTCTTTATTTGCCAAAATAAATCAAAGTGGCTTCATTTTCCACATGTGGAGTTTTCTAGCAAAACTGGGTTAGATTTTGAAAAACAGAGTTTACTCAATCCACGTGTTTGCCAGGGTGACAATTTGCAAAGGAGGGAGAACTTTTAACTTTTTGAAAGTATTGTAATTTGTTGTTGTTTACAACATACCACACTTTTTTTTTTTGTATAAAATTAATTAGCTTGTCCTCTTTTGAAAGTACCAGTGCCTCTGTTTTGGGAAAGCTGATGGCTGGATGTTTGGAGGTGTTAAGTAAATGTATTAGAGGAGGCTAATGCATAACTTTGATGAGCCATATAGTATAATCAAGACCTACAATGTCCGCTGTAACCATCACAGTCTCTATAATAAATTGACTGAACACTGCAAAATAATGTAGAAGTCAGATTTTTTATTTTCTGATGACAATCCTGTCCCCCCCCATGCTTCTTGCTGCCACCTCCTGAGATGGGGTTTTGTTTGATATTTATACCTGGCCCAAAGGAACTTGGCTGGAAGTGACTCCTTTGAGTCTTCTGGGGACAGCTGGTTATTTGTTAAACAACCGAGTGGGACTGCCAAGTTCCTTCCTTAAAAACCGTGATGTTAATTAGTCACCACAGTTAGAGCAAGAGGGTGATGAGGCACACTTAATATGAGTGAGAAGAATGATTGTCATAAGAGATAGATGAGTTGACTAGGGTAGTATCTTCATTAAGTTCACTTTCTCATTCTTATGCAGTACAAACATCATAGATACAAACAGCTCTGGTAACTTCCCTCAGTCTTCCTGCCTTTACGAGAACACTGCTGTAGTTCAGGTTGCACTGCGGAGGCTAGAAGTACCTCTCTCAAGTAGCTTGAGAGACGGACCATATGCGATCACTGGGAGGTACTGATGAAGGAGCATGATGCTCCTGGTAAAGCTACTCTTGGTTTCACCCCAGATAGTAGGTAATAAACTAGACCAGAATGGCATTTTGAGGCCTCAACCACTCCAATTTCATATCAACTATTTTTTTATGAAGTACCTTGTGTTGTGTTTGACAATTAAACCTTTTGAAAGTAGACTTCTACTCCTTGGTTCAATAACAAGTCTCTCCAATATTTTAACTAATTTTTATATGTATATATACACACATACATGTATACATATATATAGACATGTATTTTATGTGTGTATATATATAAATTTTACATATATATATACACATTTCAGTAGGATTGGAAATGCAGTGGTCATTGTCCACTAATGGAGGAAGACAGAGCCCTTGCCTGCAAAACATTTGATTAATGTTTTCAACTGACTTAAGAAATGAAGTTGTTTTCTACAGTTAGCTTGTCTTTATTCTTATCAAAACTGTGGGGCTTTCCAATGTCAGGACGCTTGGTGGGTGGATACTTCTCAGAAAAAGAGAGGACTTATCAGTGTTTGCTTAGGATCTATTACATTCTCAGCCATAAAAATAGCTATGCTGTCTATAGCACTCATAAATCTTCACCTAGTCAAGGCTACTGTCTCTTTCTTCATGCAAGTTTGCCTTTAAAAAAATGAGCATAAACCAATTGCATGAAGTAATTATAATCTCAAAACACCTAACTTCTTCATTGCTGGTTTTGAAAAGTGATACCATAATTCAGTTTGCAAAATTGTCCAAATTATTTATCAGCCCTGCCACAAAATTTCTCTCTTTACCCTTATAATGAAAGTGTATTGCTTGGGCACATACTCACCAGAGGGCACTGTTACACATATTCTTACAGATAAATTTTCTTTTGGTGAAAATAATGTCTGGTCTTGGAAGAAGTGGTGTGTTGGTGTTACATTTTGATGCACACTTTTCTTAGGGGAGTTGTTGTTAATAAGATAGTTTGAACTGTTTTATTCTCTTTATCTCGATAAAGTATTGAGAAGTGGCCAGTGCTACCAAAGCTGACATTTCTGTAGAAGGCCCATCTTCATGCATGTGAATTAACTAAACTATGTCAAACTCCATGTAATTTATAAAAAGTGAGTCTAAAAAGCCCTGAATCTTTGGATTTCCAYTGAAACAGTAGCAGAAGGGCAAAGACATTTTGGTTGTTCCTATTTATTTTTGTTGAAGAGAATGGACAGGTAATATCAAGTAAAACCAGTAATTCAGCTTTAGATAATTATTATGTCTACTGTTTATTAATTAAAGGCATATACTTAGGCAATATGATTACACAAGAGATCTCTGTATCTACACAGTTACACAGATTTGTATTGCTATTAGGTGAATAAAGATAGTTGAGGAAACTAAATAATGGTAACGTTTATGCTTCAGGCTATATTTTATTGTGGAAATAGGCTAGTTTTGCCAGATGTCTTAAGACAAATCTTACTCTAATGTCTTTTCTGCCTGATTATGTGTTTCCTGAATTTTTATTTATATTTTTCATAGCAAAAGGTGTTTCAAGTTCTCTGGTATCTGTTTGGGCTTTTGCATGTGTATTTTTACTTCATTTTGGTTTAGTATTTCCCAAACATCCCCAAACTACAAAAATGAAATAACAGGCACCATTTAAAAAATGGACCTTCCACCACAGATGAATGCAGACATTTGTTAATGATCAGATACGTTTCTACTGACTGTGCTCCAACATCTATTATTTGTGGACTTCTGTGGCTTTTTGATCACAGGGTGGATTTTTTGTTTTTAGGTGAGTCCATTATCACTGGTCTGTTTGGCAGTGGCTGCAGAGAGAGAGCTGCCGTCTACAGCCCGAGGTGGGTGGGCTGCATTTGGGGTGACCAGCAGTGAGGTGATGGTTTCCTGTGGTGGTGTGGAAACCATCTGCAGGGTGGCCGGAGACGGGGAACCAGGATTCTTCTTGCTCTGCCTTAAATGTTTTCTGTCTCACCTGTTCATCTTTTCCACATGAGGTTCTTGCACATAGTACTGGTAAAACAAGCGTTACTTTCACGCTGTTCACAAGTAGGAAGGTATTTGAAAGTATTATTATTTCAACTATCTTGTTACAGAATGATTCATATTTACTAATCTGTCTCAATAGTCTGGATCTGTTATGTCACCCTATACCCCTGTATCAAAGGACCAGAACGTCACGGAAAATGGTAAATGCCGTGCAATTTTTTTTATTTTTGTGTTGGTTTWTTTTTTTTTTTTTTCCTAAAAAGGGCTGCAGATGAAATCTGAGGAAGTACAGTGTGAGCTCGATGCAGAAAAAGATGTTTAAATCTCTAATAAAAAGAATTTTTGCAGCAGGAGTAAACACTGCATAGGCTTGCAGTTCTTTCAAGGAGTCACTAGGTGAAGGGAAAAGGATATGTTATTGACATAGGTGTGCCTCAGTGGACCTCCTGGTGTTGTGTGCTCCCTGTGTTCTGGTCCCTGATTGTCCTGTCCTGAGAGAGCAAGCAAATGCCATAGCTCCTCTCCTGCTGATGAGGCCAGTGAGAGGGAAGCAAGGGGGCTGGTGCCCTTCCAGACCTCATCCCAATACAATATGTAGCAAAGCTTAGGAGCTTTGAAGTGCTTTCTGGTTGTGATTTTAGACATTGTCACAGTATAGTTAATTTTCCAAAAAGCCTTTGGCAAATTTCCTCGAGAAGGCACTTAAAGAAACAAAGCTATCATGGGTTAAGATGGAAGGATTTTTCCTGGATTAATGATTGTTTAATAGATAGAAAACAAAGGGTAAGGCTAGGATTAGGTTTAAGGTTAGCGTTTGTAATGAAAGGAAATTACTAATGAAGTCACACATAGACCTGTCCAGATAAACAGATATTCCTGGGACTTCTGTTGTTCAATATATTCATCAGGGCTTCTTGAAAGAGGTTGATTCATGAGGTTGCAAAATTTGTTGTTGCTGCAGACCTACTGCCGCAGGGTACATCTAGTGTGCATCCACATCTTGAGTATTGGATGTGGACCTGGTAACCCACTTAAAAAGATGAAAGAGAGCTTGCAAAGATACCCTTTACATGTCATTTTAGTGTCAGTCAAGATGGCAGCCATCACAGTGATACTGGGCAGGTTTTTGTAACTATTTCAATAGCTTTGGGTAAGGAGCAGGGTACTAACGAGCACTGACACTTTAGTTATTTTCTCCACAAACTCTGCACTGGAAATCCTAATAAAACAGATGTGTTAAAACAGTTGAACAACACTGAGTTCATGGGACTTCCAAGCACGTCACTTTCTTTTCTATTAAGTATTTTGTAATTTCTGCTGATTTTTCTGCAAGCCCATTTGCTTATACTTAGTGCAGCCTTGATGCAGTGTGCTTGAATTGCTGTATCAGTGACATTTGCTAAAATAAGTCACACATGAATTGTAGGCCATTATCTATCATTAACTCATCTAGAATTTCATGGCAAACTAAGTGCTATGTATAATGTGTTTTCTCAATTGCTACTGGCAGTGTTGTCTTAGTATAGCAGAATGTGTCTGATAGTACAGTCACATGCAGTTCAGATACATGGAAACCAATTTGGGGGAAAAATGGGTTTAGTTAATAATTGCAAATATTTAAAATTATTTCAGTTATTTCAATTAATTTAGAGGCATTTAAATTAAAATTTATCATGTATTTATTTTAGACTTGTTAGTTGCATAAATTGCCCATGAAATTCCTATCCATGCAGAATTAAAAAAAAAAAAAAACAAAAAAACCCAACCAAACAAACCAAACTTGGGCTCTTTTTTCAGGATATGTCTACTACAAAAAAGGCATTTTCAAGTTAATCAGTTGATGTTTATACTTTCCAAGACTTTGTTTCGTAAAACAGCTTTCATGTTCACCTGGAACTGAGCTCTAAGAATTGCCTGCTAGCATTTATGATTGCCTCAATCATTTACAGTTAATTGACAACTGATGAGCTCAACACAAAAAAAGGTCTAGCAAATACAAACTCTTATCATCACACTTCTCTAGGGAATACTTAGGACTGGGGTTAGATTTTCAAAGAGGTTCATCCATCAAAAGATGCCAGTAGACATCTAGTGAAATACAGCCTACCTATCCTACGCATTGTCTGTAAACTCATCATCTTGTCTGCCAGCAAAAAGGAACAGGGCGATCAAAACCATCAGAAATAGTTGTGGTTGCTGGTTCTCTTTCCTGTTGAGAATGGTGGTACAGTGAATACTGTGGCTACGTGTGTGCACGTGTGTGTGTGTGTGTGAGGGAATCCTCTTTGGTTTGGAGAAGTCTCTGTACAAGATACCTGCTCTTACTCAGCCTCTTCTGAATGCCAGCGATCCTGTCYTTCCCTCTTTTACTCTTTCAGTTGAGAATCATGCTTTTCAGCATGCTGGTTCCCAACAGGATGAGGACAGCCATTATCAAGAGCCATGGGTTCTCTTGCAGTAAATATTTGCATCTTAAGGTGCCTGAAGACTTTTGAAAAATCTCTGCAGCTCCTTTTTATGGGGGTACTTGATCTTCTGCTGGTCTCTGGTTTGTGTGTGCTTCTCATTTCAGTTTGCCTACTGATGTTTTGTTGAGAAGATGAGTTGTAAGCAGGTCTAAGATCTCTCTGCTCACCACCTTCTTCAGTGTTTAGAACTGGTGGGGAGAGAACATTCTCTATGAAGAGAACATCAGTAGGCTGGTATATCTCACTGTTTCTTCTCATTTCTTTTTGTTTCATCTCATCTCATCTCGTCTCATCATCTCATTTCATCTCATCTCATCTCATCTCATCTCATCTCATCTCATCTCATCTCACCTCACCTCACCTCACCTCATCATTTTATTTAATTTCCTGGAGACTAGCTACTGCTTTGCACAATGTTTTCTATACCATGTCTTCTAATAATTAATGGAATGTTTCAACTAAAATCAATGGCAGCCTATAAACACATTAATAAATATTTTTATGGCATAAAAAATTGCAGAGTTTCCCTTTTATGGCATAAAACAACTGCAAAATTTCTTTTCTTGGTCTGACTAAAATTTGATTATCTTTTATCAGACTTGCCATCAAGCCATCATCCGATTCTATTTCTAGATTTACTACTATTTCTAGCCTCAAATATCATTTCTAGTTCTACATTTTACTAAGAGTTTTAGATAGGTTTTGTCACAGGCTTGTTTGAGGGAAGTATCCTGAATGATACACCTTTTTTTAAGACTGAAAGGGATTGTGTCCTTTGTCCCCTAGTGCTATCTAGGAGATAGTGCATGTTGCTATTGTTTCAGATGTAGTGCTGCTTTGTAATAATTTGCACATTTTGTGTGTGGATTTGGTTACTGAGTGGTATACTTTATGACTACATCCAGTTAAATATTGAAAGTTTATTGTGTGATCATATTTGTTTAGCTTAATGCAGATATGTTGGAAAATCAGGAGGAGTGGCTTGATAAAGCAACAATCTGCTAACACTTCTGGTACAATTAATATAATTTACTTTTGCATACCTCCAACAAGCAATGGTTTCACTGATGAACTTGTCAGAGTGGATGGTAAAAGTCTATGTTCATTAACATAGGAAAATAAAAGCCTACTAAGGTTGAAAAGGATAAGGAATGAGAAGACTGACATGAAAGGGTAACAGAATGAAAAATTTCAGGGGCTTGAGTGACTTGTAAGGTGAGACATGATTAATCTCATCCAGAGGTTGTAAAAAAGCTGGTTGATCATTCTGCTCCTCACTGGTCACAAGTTCCCAAAGAGAAAAAAAAATAATCTTGTTGGCTAGCTGTGCAGGTGGACTGCACTGTACTGCAACTCTGGACCTAATATGTTATTTTGTAGAGAAGAGGTAAAGAATTGGCAGAAATGGATGTAAATATGAACCTGGGTTCAGTGTTGCATCTAACTATTGTTAGAGCTAGGTAGAAAATTTTTTAATTTGCTAAGGTTTTAAAGGACTTTTTTTAACTTTGATTAAGAATTTTTCATATTTGGATTAACTAACATTTTGTGGATTTTGAGAACCAGCTTGCTCCCTCTTTTTTTCATTTTTCAGTGCCATTATTTTGTGGATGCTTCTTCAGAAAAGTTGTATATATTAACCAAATTTTTGGCTTAGCCTAGCAGTTATCATTCTTGTCAGGTATCCCTGATGATATTACTCTAATGACCAAAGAATTAGTATGGTGAATGTTTACAGAATTCGGGAAGTTTTCTTCTTAGAAAATCCAGATTTAAATCTGTTATATTTATATAAATGCATATTTTTCAACTTTTAAACTTATCAGCACATTTCCTTAAAGATAATTGTGTTGCATTTAAACATGACCCTCTCATAAAATTGTCCCTAAGCCAAACTGTGTAACCTTCTCTTTCTCTCTATCTCTCTATATACACAAAAGCGCACTATATATGTGTGATGAAAATAAAATTGTGATATAAATCTGTGGACATTAATTTTTCCTGTACATTTTGTTAATTTATTTACAGTGTCCAGGTAAATTGGCATTGATTTTCATTCTGGGAACTAAAATTGTAACTATTAATGTGAATATATTTGCTTATCCAAGACTTCAGTGCCAGCTTTTGCTATTAAGATTAGGTAAAGTACATGTTGGCCACATTTTAACTATGAGTTCTTACAATACTTTAAACATGTAAGTAAACAAGCCACAGTATATATAGGCAGTGTAATTTTTTTTTAAAGGTCATCTGTGTAAGTCAGCTACAAATCACTTTTTTTTTGTTGCCAGACAAGTCTCATTGCCACTATTTATGTTATGAAAATTCTATTTAATATATTAAAAATGTTTTCAGCTTTTTTATTGCTGGATAATTCAGACCCCATTATTGACATTGTTTCCTGATTTATTTTTAGTTTCTTTATTCAGAAAAGTCTTCTAAATTTAGGGAGGCATAAAGTTGACAAAAAGCTGCATATGTTTTTCCAACCCTCTTCCAATTGCCTGACACTTTGTCAAGAGTGTAAAATTATGTAGCAGAGAGTAAAATATGGATTAAACAAAATTCAATCATTCTGAAAAGGGCACTATTTTGTTTTGGTTTTCTCCCATGATTTTCATCGTCTTTTTTTTCCTCTATCTGTCCATGTTTTGTTCTCCCCTGCTTTTAAGCAAAATGATGTGATTTATACACAGTGCTTTACTTTGGATCCTGGCTCAATGAAATAATTCAACACATAGCTCTTTTTTATTGTGTTTTTGTTTCAGCAAGCCATTTTTTGCACAATAGCATACTGTTTGGACACTTGAAAATTCAAATGAAAAGGGGAATTTTTTCCTCAGAGTAGTTTTTGACCAACTTTTCTATTTAGAGCATGCTATTTGAAGAATGTTGCCAAGCTATATGCGTTTTCTATATATCGCGTGCACTTGCTTGTGCAAACACAACCTGTTGTATGTTTTGCTTACAATATTAATGCAACATATCACATTATCTGGGTCATGTAATTTATTTGTTCTGAGCAGTAGCTAGTTTATGGCTGGGCTTCCACATTTGTGCAGGTCATCCCAATTTGAAAGAGGACAGGTTCCCAGAGCTCACAGAAGAGGAACAAACCACTGCTGAAATCTGTAGTAAAAACAATCTCTCTGAAAAAAGGCCAACCAAAAGAGGAAATATCTCTGGAAAAGTCTGGAGAAGATGGAGAGTGCAAGAGAAGAACGAGCAATGCAACAGGTGTATCATATAGCAGGGGAAATGCAGTTTAAACCCCCCCCAAATTATTTAAAATAAAATTCCAGATCTTTTTTTCAGACTAAAAAGGAAGGGATTCAGAGACCAATCCTGTTCAAACTGCCAAAGGAAATGCATAATGGCACTCACAGTCATTTTATAAACATCTGTTATGAAGGTTTTAGAGAAGAAAAAGTAAAATCTGCTGACATTTTAGTAGAATGTAATAAGAAATCCAACAGTGGCCTCTTCCAGGTTCAGAAATATTACGATTTTTTGATCCTGAAAAATGGTTCCATGAAAGAATTTCTCTGATTTCAATAGTAGTCTAAATACATGTTGGCTTAATGATATATWTTTTTTTTATTATGTTGAAGTGATTTTTATACATAGGGAACTAATTAAACAAAATGACAAAATCAAAGACAGGAGATTGACTGAAAAGGAGCCAGTGGGACAGGGAAAAAAGAAAGAGAGAAACGTTGGGAAGGAAAGACTGGAACATACATGGCAGATGGGTGAGGTGAAAGTAAAGTGACTGCAGACATTTTATGTGACATAAAGAGGCAACCCTAAAAAAAAAAAAAAATATTAATTTTCACAAATAGCTAAAAAACAACCAACCAACCAGGGATGTTCAAAAGATGAAACTAGAAATATCCAAACTGGAAGTAAGTTACTGTATTTTGGCTGTGACTGTAATTGTGACTGTGACGAGTCACCTAGCTGTGATTGGTCMCTAGATTTTTTTGGTAGATTGTTATTGGCCATTTTTAAACCAAAATGGGTTCTTCTGCAGGACAAGCACATGTTCTTGGTCCCCATTAGGAATAACTGGATCAACTTGCACTTTTCTGTGTTATTCAGAAGTCAATGTAGATTATCAGAATGTCCCCTTATGGGGATTATGTTTCTTAAAGCTTCTTAGAGAATAATATAAATGGTGCAGTAAAGATAGAGGAAACTCTCCTTAAATAGTTAATAGATAACTATAGCTCTTTAAATTGAAGAGATGTGGTATTCAAAAGGAATGGATTTTAGATCAACGTAGAAGTGATTGTAAAAATAATCACAATATACTATAGTTAGTACAGCTTAAATTTGACTGCTTGTCAAGTATTTTGAGGAGAGGAAAGTCTGATTTGCCATCAGATTCACAACTACATAGTTAGATTTTAAATACCTTTCTTACCACTAAGGATATGTCTACAGTCTAATATTAAAAAAACAGCTACCAAGCTCTGTTTGGTGTTTCAGCCTTTTTATGTACCTAATTTAGACGGTGCACTCAAAGGCTAAGGCACACATTAACACATTTTAACACAACCTCAGTGCAGCTATGCAAATTTTGCATTGCATCTAACTCACATCCAGCCGGGCCAGAGTATGGGCAGCAGAAGTGCAGCCTGCATCCATCTGATGAGGTAGACCTGATGTCCACTTCTTCCACCTTTCTGCCTCCCCTAACTCAACTCCTTCAGTATTGCTCTAAAAGAAAATGGATTTGGGCTGAATTTGCAAAGCTTTTTTTTTCCATAAAACTAATCTTTCTTTCTGTGAGGGTTTTTTTTTGCATGGTTTGTGTGAAGCGGGCTTTAAAACTTTAAAGTAGTGATAACCAGGGATTTGAGACAGAGGAGAATTAGTAGCAGCTCCAGGTATCACTGGGTACAAAGGTCTCCGTCATTAAGGACCACGACTAAATAAACATGCTGGGATATGATTGCTTTATTGCTCTTTGCTCATTTTATGTCGTTTATTGCCTTACTAACGGCTATAGGATTAGGTGTGTGAGGGAGTTCTGAAAATGTAGAACTGAAAGAGGTATATAAAAAAGCGTGTGCTTCCCATAGAGATTCCAACTTTTCCTCATCATGGATGATGGAGAGACTAATTTACCTTGCATAGATAAGTGAGAGTAGGGAGAGAGGCACAGAGGGACTTAAAGAACAGATCCATTTCTAGGCTTCATCCTCACTTTAGTACAGCTGATGATTCTTATGTGTCTTTATAGTGGCCCCAGTGGGAGAGGCTGTGTCATTACAAGTAGTGCCTTTTTCCTCCACAATTAGCCAAACGGAATGTTTCTGATCCAGGGTGTACATGTGAAAATATGCAGATAAGAATTAATTTTATATACATTTAACTATTAAATAAAACACTCTCACTTCTGATATTGCCAGAATCAATCTGGTATACTGGTGTAGCAATATCACTTCTGAGGACAGAAAGTACTGATGGGCTAATAATTTTACTGCTTTCTATTTTGCATGCACTGCAGTTTCCAAGATCAATAAAGAATGTAGTGCCTCAGCAGACCTACAATTTAGACTGTAAGAATCTCTGTTCTTGACTAAAGTCCTGTTGTATCTAAATAAGGGGAGCTAGTTTCATCCCTGGTGTCTAGAAGTGATTTTCTGTGTTGTCAGTTTCTTCCAAGGGAAAGAACGATGTATGACCCGTAAGGTTTCTCGTAAAGTAAAAGCAAAGCAAAGAACGCTGTCTTAGCTGAAGCCAGTGGAGATTTTTTTTTTAATAGGAAAACCTAAAAATGACATGCTCATATTTGGATCTTAATTGCAGGGAGTTACATTTGGGATGCAGAAAAAAAATTGTCTTTCAGAACTTTATGAATGGCCGATGTATATTTTGTTTGTATTTAAGAATTGCTCATAAATGTACAGACTACACATATATAAGAATGTATAGAATTAATAGGTAGCATTGACATAAATATACATAAAACAAAAAAAAGATAATGAGTGCCCAGCTAAAGCTCAGCGTTTCAAAGTGCAGTTCACCCAAGAAAAGTCAGCGAGGCTGACTGCAAGAGTTGTAAAGTAGTTCTCAAGGTTACTACAAAATGTCCCTTTGTTTCCTTCATGCCTTCATCCTTATTGAAACCCTCTCCACATAGTGAAATTAAACTTATTTTTCTTTCAGGCTTTTCTACTACAAATCCTGTTTTACTATGTAGTTTACCCAGTACCTAAACATTAGAGTCATCCAAAGAGCAGGGAATCTTTTATTCATACGCTTCTATGTCAACAGTTCTGCAGTCTTAAAAACCATTTTGTCTCTTATTTCCTATATGTAATCCTTCCAGATAGTATTTCAAGACATTGTATAAGTTCTATGCTTTTTTATTCTACAAGTGGAAGAAAATCTGGCTTCAACATTGTCTGATGACTTAAGCATTTTCTTGAAGTTTCTTTAATCTTCAGAAATGCCTTTTTACCTTGAATGAAAGCACTGTATTCTCAACCTTTATAATCCAAATAAGATTTTTCTTTAGGAGCATAGTTAGTTGGTTTGCATTGCAGGTAGCTTAGCATTTATTTTACTCTTATTGGCTGCAGGTGTTACTTGGAGGTGAGGATGGAAACACAGCCTAGGAAATCAGCCTTCCCTCATCTGTACATGGAGAACTGAAGCTTCTGTACTCTGTTGTTTTCTTTTTTGAATGTAAGTAAAGTTTTGCTGCATGCTTCAATAACCTCCTTGCTTGCTAGAGACTGTATCATTAGCTGTCCTATTTCAACACACCACTCTCAGAAAATGATGAACTTTTGGAGACACAACTGTTGGAAAGGTCCAACAGTTCCATGTGCTCCTGAAAGCCACATAAATACCTATGAAATTGGAGAAATTGCTGGTAGGTTGGTGGAATGTGTGCACACCCCAAAGATTTTTGCCAAATGATATGATTATGTTGTTCACCCAAGGCTGTGTGTGCTCCTTGTAAGGCAGCTGCTCCCTCATCATATCTTATTACTTTCTCCAGTTGTCCAGATTTTCCAATATCCTTCTGGGAAAGATGAACAGAAGACCTGTGAACCACTAGTTTCTTCTTCCTTTTTTTAATTGGTATGCTTTAATCAGCTAATTAAGGACTTTGCAACTCCAACATGTATTGACTTGAAGACCCAGTCCTTGAAAGGTGATGATTTTTTCTACTGATTTCATTAGGTTTTGAATGATCTGATATTCTTCAGTTCTGTGCCTTAAATATACAACACTTCAAAAAATATTTTTCCTCTTTCCACTTTTGTAAGTGAATTCTACCGTGAACGTTTCCCTCTGTGTCCCCATGAACTCCATGATTCTTGTGCCTTCCTACTCAGCAGCAACTCACGTGTTTTGAATTCAGTCCCACTTGGTTGATCAGGATGATTTTTTGCACATTTTCCCTGTTTAATTATATAATGCCACTTTTGCTCAATTTGTGCAAACATCCTTTGGACTTGTTACAATTTTATTTTCTGTCAAGGATAGTTCCAAAGAAGAGAAAATGATGGGCAGAGGAAATGATGCTGGTGTATATCTTATTTGCAATTCTAATAACAGCTTTGTGAATTTGAACACGTTAGTAAAGAGCACTTCACTCAAGTGCACATTACCGCAGAACTTGCTAAACATGCCTAAGAATAATGTTACTCCAATCTGCGCAAATTAGATGGATAACATCATTTGCAGCAATTGTTAATTATGTATCAGCTGCAGTCACAGCATAATTCTGTTAATTGCTTATCACACTAAGGTTAACTTTCTGTCATTTATGTTTGTTTAATTCATAATTAGAATAACACACTTGATATTGTTCACTGACCACTTTAAAAAAAAAATTCATGATGCATATATTCAGCAACATAAGAATAGAAGAGATCTCCTGAGTCATCAGCTTGGCTGATGTCACCGACCCATATAATACCTTTCATAAATATGTCTCCGTGTCTTAAAACCAGTTAGGTTCCTCGCCTCTACTACCTAAATGGAGGTTTGTTACAGTGCCGTAACCCTGCCATGTTTAGAAGCTTTCCACTTGCCAGCCTCAAATTTATGCCTTTGTTCTTATGGCAGCATTGTTTTATTGTCTAAATAATTTTTCCCCCCTAAGATGTTTACCGTGCATGATTTATTTGTGTCATAAAGTCCCTCTCACTTTTCACTTCCCTGAGATGGGCAAACCAACTCCTTTTAGTCTCCTTCTGTAAGATGTACATTCTCATGCCCTGAACATGGCTGGCAAGCCATTAGTGCTCCTTAATTCCAGCTGTAATGGCAGCTTTTAACCCTCACCTTGTGCAGATGGAAGCAGAAATGCCGTTCACTGACAGATGAATGACAGATAGCAGGAGGTGTAGATGAGTTCTGCTGGCTCTACGAAATGTGTCCAGAAGTACTGGTGGAAGTGAGTGGCTGACTTCTTATTCTAGCTAAATGAACAGATATAGCAGTATTTTAATTAAAACTGTTTGAGAC
The DNA here is from genome assembly GCA_035582835.1 of Phoebastria nigripes. Lineage (NCBI taxonomy): Eukaryota > Metazoa > Chordata > Aves > Procellariiformes > Diomedeidae > Phoebastria > Phoebastria nigripes. The sequence goes on along the minus strand of JAYKAV010003255.1, from coordinate 161,679 downwards.
AGCTAAGTCATAAGTCAATCTTTTCAAACCAAGTCCATCATGGTAACTTAATTTATGTATATGTCTAAAAAATAGAGAATGCTGTAGTAATTTAGCCAGGGGAGGCTAGAAAGATATTGTCATTCTTAGAGAATAAAAATTCAATTGAGAATTGAGAAACTGGGGGACACTTGGGGAACAATCCTGTATTGGGGGGAGAATTAGGGGACTGGCTGGAGAGAAGCTCTGCTGAGAAGAACCAAGGGGTCTTGGTAGACAGTGAGCAGAGCATGAGCCAGCAGTGTGTCCCGGGAGCAGAGGACCAACAGCATTCTGGGCTGTATTAGCAGGATTGGGGGAAGTGATTATTCCCCTTTACTCAGCACTTGTTAAATGGCATCTAAAACAGTGCACCCAGTTTTGCCTCATGCCCCCCCCCCATCCTGCCCCCTTCTTCCTTGCAGGAAAGACATGGAAAAACTGGAGGAAGTTGAGTGGAGGGCCATCAGGATGGTCAGGGGCTGGAACACCTGCCCAGTTGAGGAGATGCTAACGGACCAGAGCTGTTTCAGCCCAGAGATGAGATGGCTTTGGGGGAGGGGGCCTCACAACAGCCTCTGGTACCTCAAAGCGGTTTGTGAAAAGATGGAGCCAGGCTTTTCACTGTGATGCAGGTGGGAGGACAAGAGACTATGGATGTAAGTTGAAAGAGGAGAATTTCAGACAGGATGTAAGGAGAAAAATCTCCCTGCCAAGGACCAGGGGGGGACCAGGTCCAGCAGAGGAACAGGGTGCCCAGAGAGGTTGGGCAGTCTCCATCCTTCAAAGTATTTCAAGATATGACTGGATAAAGCCCTTAGCAACCTGGTCTGACCTGCACTGAGGATAAAGTTGAACTAGATGATCTCCTGAGGTCCTTGAAATTAAGGATTAAGAATGTATTCAATATTCCTCATGTCCATAGTGGTATTTCATATAGTTCCTCCTTTTGGACTCATAAAACTGATTATTGGGTGTCATACAAATGCCCAGCCTTTTAGTTCACTTTTGTAGTTCACTTTCTTGACTGAATTTTATATTCAGGAAAATAACAGGAAGGCAGGAAATAACATCAAGACAATAATATTTTTTAAAAAATTATTATTATCTTTTTCTTTTTTGTTTTCTTTTTAGTTTTCTTTTCCTTTTCCTTTTTTCTTTTCCTTTTCCTTTTTACTTTTCTTTTTCCTTTTCCTTTTCCTTTTTCGTTTTCGTTTTCTTTTCTGTTTCCTTTTCCTTTTCCTTTTCCTTTTCCTTTTCCTTTTTGTCTTTTTGTTTTTCTTTTTTCTTTTCCTTTTTCTTTTCCTTTTTCTTTTTTCTTTTTTCTTTTTCTTTTTTCTTTTTCTTTTTTCTTTTYCTTTTCCTTTTTCTTTTTCTTTTTCTTTTTTCTTTTTTCTTTTTCTTTTTTCTTTTTTCTTTTTTCTTTTTCTTTTTTCTTTTTCTTTTTCTTTTTCTTTTTCTTTTTCTTTTTCTTTTTCTTTTTCTTTTTCTTTTTCTTTTTCTTTTTCTTTTTCTTTTTCTTTTTCTTTTTCTTTTCCTTTTCCTTTTCCTTTTTCTTTTTCTTTTCCTTTTCCTTTTCCTTTTCCTTTCTCTTCCTCTTTTTCTTTCTCTTTTTCTTTTTCTTTCTCTTTTTCTCTTTCTCTTTTTCTTTTTCTTCTTTCAAAACAGTGTGGCCCAGCAATCTGCTACAATACTACTTTAGTCACTTTAATTCTCTTCAGTCTCAGAAAGTAGCAAAGAACCCGGTGTCCTGTTTCACTTCTGAGTCTTCTCTTTGCTCTTCTCTCCTAACAAATGAAAAATACGACTTCACTTACGTAAAATAAAACTGCTTACAACAAAGACTGTGTCTCCATGTCTTTTTAGGATTCAGTGATTCTGAAGACTTTGGGGTCCCAAAGTAATTATTTCTGCCACACTTCCTAGGAATGGTTGGATTTCAGATTTTTTTTTTAACTGTTCCTTCCAAGACAACAGTAGACAACAGTGCTGTAGTTTTGTTTCATTTTTTTTCCCCCAAGAATGCTATGCAGATCAAATGAGGCAAGTCACATCAATCTTCAATTAGAAAATATTTGTCATGTTTCCTATCCCTAACATTTATTATATGTCAAAAAAAAGTGTAACAAAGAAGTTTCAGTGTTTTAGTTGTACTTATTCAAATGCCCAGGCAAGGCCAAGTTTTAGCAAGAAGTTGCATTTCTATTAGAACAAGCAGGACATCCACTTCAAACAGCCAACGATATTCTCTTTGGTGCAGTGATTGTGTTGTTGCTGCTAGGTATAACAGTCAGTCTACTACAACAGTGCCTCCAACTCTAGACCTTACGTCACCTAAAGAAAATCCTGTTACCCCTATTTTTTCCACTCACCTGCAGATTCTGAAAGTTTTCAAATGACTAATTTCTTGTATCTGTAATAAAACTTTAACATAAATGGTTAGGATACACCCAGTAGTGACCTTTTCATCACCTGTCTAAGTGAAATCATCTTTGTTTTCTTGCACACCACAGCTACTGACTCAGCCTTCCTGATTCCTAAACAAATTTGTTCTGCAGTTCTTTCTGATTAGGACATTCTTTTCTACTGTGATTTTGCTTCTCTCTGGAAGTTGAAAGACTTAACTTTTCACAGGAAGTTACTTTTGCCATTCTCACAAATCATCTAGGGGTATTCAAATACTAATGTGTTTTAAATGCTGATTTATTTACAGAACTTATTGATCAAAAGTGGACTGTCATCTTAGATATTTTCTCACGTGTCTAATTAAAGCGATGTTATCTGGAAGATGAATCAGTTTTAGGTGTTGTCAGGGCATTTAATCAGTAGACAGTACAGTTTACAGCTGCTTTTTCTCCTTAATCAGATGAAGAGATGTATATCTTTACTGCATTGTTTTGAAAAATCACCAAAACCTTGGAATGCAACAACTTTCGTGTGTCCTCTGAGATAAATTTAGCAGATTACCTTTTGTTCAACTTAGAGCGTAGCTTTGATAAGGCAGCCTAACTTTCAGTGGAAAGCTGTGCCTGTGGCTGTATCCACATGCATCTGCATCACAGTCCTGGCCCCAGAAGGTGCACTTGAATAGTGTCCCAGCAGGGTGGGGAAGTGACCTGTGTCCTCCGCGTGCCTTGTATTTCTGGTTCCCCAGGCCACAGGGGGTATCAGCTAGGCTCTGAGCCTGTGTGCATGCTTGGTGTACCTTCCAAAGGAAATTATAGAGGCCTGTCCTCCAGGGATTTTGGGTACACGTTCACAAACCGGGACTGCAGGCGAGACTGTGCAGGACAGCTCTCCCACATTTAGGTATGGTAACTTAACATTTGCTTTGTCGCTTTCTGTTATGAGGAATGTTCTTCACCTAGCTTATTTTTGGATTATATTACATGTATCTCCATTTTTGTCAAAGGCAGAGATACCTGGGTCTGATTCTGTTAATCCTCACTTGGTATAGTGTCCATCATTTTATGATTGCACACGTTAAGATGGCTGACTCTCTTCCTGAAGCTGAGGCCCTCTGAAACATGTCTTAAGCTGGAGCAAACATCCATTATGTGAACTAGGAGTATAACAATATTTTGAATTTGTTTTAAAATGTGATAAAGGATTTTTTTTTTCTGGCATTCATAACCTGTAACAGGTAGGATATATTATATACTTTCAGTTTTGAGAAAGTACTCAGGTGGATAGCGCAGGAGGGAGGTCTCCATCCAGGGTCTCCACCTTCAGCTCTCTTCTGATTTTGGGGAGTCATTTGCATAGATTTACCTCACCTAACTCCAGGTGTCTGTTGTATTTGTGTGAGCACTTTGGTTAGACAACCAGTGGGAAGAAATGAGTGTTTTGAGAGGTGATTCAGTTCAACTTACTATCAAAGATAGGTTTGATGAATCTGTTTAGAAGTGCCTGTTTCTGATCATTGTATACAAAGGGAGTTAGGCATCTAGTTTGCATGCAGATGACTATATTGTAGACACATGGACTCAAGTGTCATAAACACTATCTTTAGCTGTCCTTTGCCTCAGTTCTCTGTTCATAAAAAGAGGAATATAGTTTGGCCCTCTCTCACAGTTGTGGAGATAATGTTACTGACTGCAAGGTTCTCAGATAAAATGATGGAGCTTACCTTCATGAATACATTAAAAACAAGGAATACGGCTACATTAATATTGCTGATGGCCAGAAAACCCGCCCAAACACAGCTGTTATCTATAATATTTAAGGTAGAACTGATCATGTAACCTACATTATTGCAGCTACACATAACTTTTCAGATTGGATCTTGATGATTTGCATTATGTTTTTACTCATAACTGGACCTATGACCATTTTTCAAAGTTTCCTCTTACCTGCTCTTAAGATAGAGACTAAGTACAACTCTGCAGGACTGCTTCTCTCATAGTTTCCATGCCAGTGATCTTTTTTCCTGCTCAGCTTGATCAGTGTTCTGGCTTTATTAATCAAAGAGATGCAGCCCATCTTATTTTTCTAATATTTATGATCAGTTTTTAAAAGGGACTTTTACTGATTTTGAGCTTATTAAAATCACTGTTAAAACATCTGTTGGGAGCAGATATATCTGTATTTCTTGGAAGTCACAGTAGTTAATGTTTTATTCCTACCTGGGAACACACCTAGCATGTGTTAAAATTGAGAGATAACCACTGGTCAATTGCAGAGCGGATCTGTATGTGTACAGCAAAGAATAGACTTAAGCTCCTTCTCCAGAGGATTCTGTTTTATGTGCACTGGGATCTGAATTTACTGCACTTACAATGCAGATGCCTCTGCCCATAAAGATATCAAGTGTCCAGGCCGCCCCCCGATTCTTAGGACAGCCCCGTTGTTTGTATTTTCAAGGAGATACTGTTGTCATTTCATGTTTGCTGAAACCAAAAATGACTTTGTTCTCTTAAGGAAAATAATGTAAGAATTTTAATGTGAAATTTCTTAGTTTATGACCTAGTATAATGGTTTCCTTGGCCCAATTTAGGATTTTTAGAAGCTTTGGATTGTTGGTTTTGATATGCTTTACAAGCTAGATTTTCAGCAGTACTCAATCCCATCATATATTATTGTTCTCAGAGGGAAAAGTATCCCTTTGAAAATCAGGGTATTTTACATGCATGCCTCCCCAGGAGATGAGTTGTTCTAAAAATCTTCATATTTATTTGATGCATAAAATCAAGTTATTGTGATACTTTAAAGAGCTGATCCAAAATATCATTGAAACAGAATATATGCCTTTATGCTTTCATGTTGTTCCTTTATTTGGGTAGTATTTTGAATTTTCTGTCCCTTTGCCATACTTTCAGTTTAAACTCATAGTCTTTAACATGCTCTGAACTTCTCATTAACTGATTTTTGTAACAATAAAAATGAGAGAAGTTGTCAAGCTAAGCATAACCATGCCAGTGTCCTGGAAGAGTTAAGCCAAGTGTGTTGACACAGCGTTCTTTCTGCAGGAATGTGATGAGTCAGTTTAGACTCTAGTTAAAAATTTTAATTTTAGACAGAGTAACTGAAAATAATGGGACTTGTCTGACTATTCAGTTATTTAATTAGCCTTTTACGTAGGATCAAGAGTTATATAGTCACTAACATGGGCAGAAGTGTACTGAGTTTGTTTTGAAACTTTATGTAGAACATATAACTCATTTAGCAGGGGATAGACTATAGAAATTAGAAAACTTGCTGTGACTAATTCATCACACAGAAAAGAATTCATCACACAGAAAAGAAAGATTCTAGGCAAGCTGAAAAAAACCCTCCAAAAAACCTTGCCTTGATACTGGTTAACCTTTTTTTGAACTCGTTTATTGTGTATGACAAAGGCAACGGTGTTTATCTGTGAAAAAAAAAAATCTCATTATATGGTATTTCTCAAGATAAATGTGGATAAATTGTAAGTAAAATTTATCTAACTGGCTATATAAAACATTGTTTATGAGCAAGTTTGCATAAAAACCTGCCAAGGAGGCTTGTTAAGAAATTACTAATCACCTGGGCATGACTGAACAAGAGTGTTTAGTCTTGCTTATCAATATCACGATGGTTTGGTTTTATCTTACACCTGAACTCTTTCCTCTTTTCTTCTCATTTCATTCTGCTCTCCAGGACAAGTCTCTGATTAATTTTCCTGTGTGTATCAGAAAATAATAAGTTACCTGATTTAAGCAAATAATTAACAAGTGACTCCAGTCATTTAACTGTAACTCAGCAAATCTCGCCACAAAACTCTGCTACAAAAATCCTTTAAGCCCTCTAAACTGGCAACACTTCATGGCTATTGTGAGTTTTCAAGAATAAAATGAACTGAAGAATGTTAAGTTAAAATAGAAATATTAAATACTGAAGTCTGCCTAGTAGTAATTTGCATACCTAACAGTAAACCTTATCTGTTGCTGTGTAAAAAGCAAGAGTATCCTATTTTTTATCCTTCCTCCCCATGAAAATGCAAAATTTTCTAATAGTGCCTGCTAACCCCAGATAGGGTTAGCAAATTTACTGTTAATCTGGATACAAAGCAAGCACAGGAATGTATTGAAGTGGCAAAATACAGATTTACTACTAGCTCATGGAGAGAATCTGCACATGGACAATACAACATCAAGAATTACTAGGATCCAGTATGTAAAAGGGAGAGCTTCCCCCTGTCAAATCCATTTTTGTAGGTATACTCGATAATTCAGGAGGCAAATCCACCTGTCACAAAAACACTGAAAATAAATTCTTACGTGTACATATATACACATACACATACTTATACACATACATATGTATATATAAACCAAGATTTTAAATCTGCATGACATATGATATCTACATATGTTGCAGTCTACTGTGGACAACCTCCTGGAACAGCTCGATAAAGGAATATAACTACTCTGTGCCCTCAGTCTTTACCTCCTAACCCCTGTACCTGGCATAATGTGTTCTGTCTGTCATCAGGCTTCCACCTCACCCTTAGCTATCCCTCTAAATCTTCCCTGGTGCTCCAACAGGCACCGTCATGGCCTTGACTCTTCCATCACCCAGACACACTGCTCTCCATCAGCGCAGTTGCACAGCTACTAGTTGACATTTCATGGTGGCCTATATGCAGTGGTCCCKATGTGACCTCTTGGCTATGAGATGGCTTTTCCTGGACTATTTCCTACTCTTCAGCAGGGGTATTATTTGGTGAAAGGCTGTCCAAACCCCCTATGCTAACTTGAAAGCTGAGAAATCTCAGAAGAGTTTTTAAGTATTAGCTGCTGACATACAATTATTATAGGTGTAATCCAGCTCTCCTTAGTTGAAGAAATTCACTGCAACATGAGAATAATAAAGAAGTGAAATAATAACAATAGCAAAAATCTTCCTGATTCTGGTAGGTAATCAAGGGCTGGAGAGTGGAACTGCAGGACCACCACACACAGATACACCACTGGTTTCACTAAACCATTGACAGAAAGTAGCACAGCACACCTGGAAAATGCAGAAGATATTACCTTAATAATCTTGGTCTGTGCAGAGTGTGGGTGAATGCAATATGAGAATCATCCTCAAAACACACCTTTCTGTTAAAGAGAGAGCGCAACTAAGGGTTTGCGAACTGGAACATGTCTTGTACTTTGTGAGATGCTACCCAAGATACTCACTGATGTATGTGCACACGTGTAAGTGATAAATAAAATCAGATAAACCAGATAGCTTTGTTTACCTTGACCTTAGGTAGTGGACTTAACATCTTCCCTTTGCATATGGCACCATTATATTACTGTTGCTATGCTAGTAGCATAGCGCCTCAATGACAATATGGTATATAAAGTGAATAAATTATTTATCCTTTTAGAATAAGCTGCAGAGAATTATATTTGGAACAGGGAGGGAGGATCTGAAAGTAGGCTATATCCTCAGCCATTGTAAATTATCTTCAAAATTATCCTGCAGCAACTATTCTTCAGGCTCAAAATATTTTAGAGCTTTCATATTCCTTTGATATTTCCCCTCAAGTACAGACAAGGCAAAGACCCTAGTGGATGCGAGATTAAAATTGTAAATTGCACTTCATAGAATTTGGAGTGTTAAATCTCCTACTCAGCTTTGAAACTCTGATGTAGACTAGTCATTGACATCTTCATAACTATTTTGGCAATATTTACAGCTTGCAGAACGTGCTAAATATGGTGGGTCCATAGTGTTTGACAAGTCAGAAGCCAGGCATGTTCTTTGTTTTCTGTGTATATTCATATTCATGGCTGTTGAAGTTGTAGCCCGGTGTTCCGCAAGACAGATACTTTATGAAGCCAAAAGCATAAATACAAAGACAATTCAGAGCTCGCAGTAATGGTCTGTTCCCTGTTAACCAAAATGAAAAAAAAAGACCCTCATCATAACTTATTAAAGAAAGCTATGTATTTTTGCTGTATGATACAGTGGAGCTCAACATAATGAATCACTAGTTCAAATGAAAAAAGAGGCAGATTCAATATGTGCAAGAACCTCATTTTTATAGAATGCCTGGGGTGGTCTAAGTGTCTAAAAATGTGTGTAATGGAAAMAGGCTTAGCCTAGATTTCCCACAAAGATTTGTACTTATGTTTCACCTGGCATGATTTGTTGCAGCTCATCTTACCACCCTGCCTAATAAGTGTGCCATGAAAACCTGTTATTCAATTCTGGTACTGGCTTTGCTTTTCTAGTGTTTTATTTAACCACTATATTTTTAGGACAAAGTCAAAAGGAAGATGCAAAATGAAAAGGCACAGAAGCATCTAAGTGCCATAAATCTACTGAGTAAAGCTGATAGTTGATGATGGGTTTGAGAAGTGCGTATGAGGTGGTGCCTTTGATCATCTTACTGGAAGCAGTTGTTGTGCTGTGCATTTACTTTCATGATTCACAAATTGTTCTGAAAAATGCTTTAACATTGATCAGCTCAAAGGCAACTTTGTCCTTGTTTGGCTCTGAACTTTTTTTTTCAGGGGGGAAGGGGGACATGACAATGTTAAGAGACTTGCTGTAATGTTTCAGAGTTGTAGAGGACTGTAGCCGTGTTTCCATCATGGTATTTAGGTCTTAAGCACAAAAGGCTATTTATTTTCCAAGAAGACTAAGAAGTTTGGTGATACACATTTAGATTTTATCACTAATTTTTAGATCTGATCCAACTCTAACATTTTTATTTAAAAAATAAAAAGCCAGCAATCTCTGGCTATCAAATAAAGTAATACTACAGTGTTACAAATCTTTTCATGTCAAACACATCATAATTTTATATGTTTTAGAATACAAGCAAACATTTTCCAGTCATTACTCATGGACCATTTATGAAATACTTGGGGGTGGGCGGCAGCAGAGCTGATGTGACGGTGAGTGGCAGTGTTCTCCCTGGCGCTGAGGGTGTGTTACAGGAGAGGGACACTCAGTCTCTGGTATTGCATGAGCTTGTGTCTTTGTAAGCCAAAGATGAGATTCCCTGCTGGTGTGTGGAAATTTGCACACCGCTTCCTGGGTAGCAAGCTTTTGGCAAAGAAACTCTCTAACTTGGAGATCTTTGGCTGAGTTTACTGTAGTAAGGTGACGTTCTTTCTGGCTCAGCTCGTATGGTTTCATTAGGCTTGGTTAGTACAGACTCCCTGCATTCCCCATCTCACATGTGTGCCAGCAAATGGGAGGAGAGACATATCAAAACGTGTGTTTTATCAACGTATTGGATAAATATGCCAGCTTATTGACAAAAATAGGATGCCTTCCAAGTACGTCCACCACAACTCACTGTACTTGCAAAACAAAGAAATACTGTGAAGATGTACTCCTTACATAGAACACATTGGAAACAAGAAAAACAAAACCCAAACTTTTAATAAAGACTTTCTTATAGGGACCTACATTTCTTACTAAGCTGGAATAATAAAAGGACATATTGCTACTTATTAAAAAAAAAAAAGGAAACCAAAACTGTTTTCAGTAGTGATAGTAGTTTCAGATTTGTTTTTATTTTCAGGAAGACTTATGGAAATAACCTTGATTTTATTAGCTTGTGTTCTATTTTATACCACAGTCAGAAAGAATGATTACATTTAATATGGAGAGCTGAACAATTAACAGAGTTAATAGTCTTAAAGATAAGATAGGAATGCTTTCTGTATGTGATTATGAGGTCATCAGATTTAAAGAAAAAACCTGACAAAACCGCATGAACAAAAACATTATTGTGTAGCTTTCTCTTTCTTCACAATTACTGCAAAATTTATTTTGAAAAATCATTTCTCACTCAACTTTACAGTATCACTTTTCTGAAAGGAGTGTTTTGCAGTTTGACTAATTACACAATTTTAAAACTTCTGCTTACCTATGGCTAATATTTCTTGGCTGTCAGTAGTAGATGACTTGACTTAGAATTTGAAAGAACATCTCATACTACAAGCTGCAAGGCCATTCAGAATTTGAAAAACAGTACAGGTGTCCAATATGAAATGAAATCTCCTGTGTGGGGGTCTGAATACTAGTGAACATTATAAAGCTTGGACTGACATAGGACCAAAAGCTGTTCATCACTACCTTCTTTCCTCAACTGCTGTGATTTCAGGGCTGCATTCTGATCCATCTAAGGCAGAAAGAAAACATATTAATATTTTACGGTAGTCATTTAGTATACATTAATTGTTCATGATTTACTTCATGATGCCAAAAATCCCTCAGAAAGCAGATTTTCATGAATGCAAGATTCGACTGTAAGAAGTTTCCTTAGCAAAACATGAAAAAACCCTATAAAGAACGGCTTTCCTATAGCGTACATTTTTCCATATTAAAAAATCAATTGAAATGAGTTTTTATATGACAAAAGTATGAAGGGTCAATTCATTCCCTCTCTTTAGTAGTCACTGAGGGGCCTGTTTTGGCAGCACTGAAGAAGTTCTGCTAACAGCGGTGGGAATAGAAGGATTTGATCATGTCATACATGATATCTTCCATCTTACATTCATTCCCTTATTTTAAAGTTACTCATATGCCAGAGTGTTTTGGGCACTGGAGTTTTGAAATAAAACTCAGCTAGTCTTAGATATGTTTGTATTTGTGYAGCATACAATTTTGGTATGAAAAAGCCAAAGATTATTTATAGAAAATCTTATCAAAACTTATGCACTAAGGAACAAAAGATAATTCTAGTTAGTATGTAAACCTTTGTATATTATTTTAAATAGCTTATTTAATGCAATGAATCATTTTTCATGTAACTAGTAACTAGTTTTGTAGCAAACACTATACAAATACAGCAAATTGTTGTAGCAAATACAACAAATTTTGCTACTGAAGAAACTTTTCAAAATGAACCATCAGATTGTATAAAATGATTCCATCTTGTGATGTAACTACTGTGATTTCCTAAACAAATACAGGCTGTCAACAAATAGCTTTTCATCAATCTTAATTTACAAAGATACCTAGTATGCTTCTTTAAGAAAAAGAAGAAAATATTAGCTATGGTGAAAGACAGTGAAACTTTGTACACTTCCAGCACTGTGAAATGATACTTTGAGTAGAATTTCTTCCATGATTGTAGGCACAAAATATTCTAACGTTTCAGTCATAAACTTAAATATCTTATAAAATTCCCATATATTATTTGTCTTCTGTAGTGTATAGGAAGTATTTGTAGTTACATTGATCATTAATAAACATGCTATTCATATGAAGGCATTAGAGGTTTGCCCTTTTTTAAGTAGTAACTTTTGCGAGTGTTTGATATCTCATTGAATATAATAATGGATGAGTGGTTTAAAGGAAAAGGAATAGCAGTAGGTTGAAAAGGACAGCCCCTGTGGATACCCTCCAAAATCTACAGAGAATTTGTGCAAGCAGTAACACGATCGTAAATGCTCTTCAGTTTGGGAATAGCTCTGTGATAGCCACTTATACAAGAATCCTGTTGTTATAATTAGGCCACTGGACTCCACTGGGGCCAGGAGGAGAACTGGCCTGAGACTGCATCCGTGTGTCCACAAGGAGACAGGATGATTTGGGCCTCTCAGGTAGCCCTGGGGACTTGGAAATTAGAAGGATGAATTTTGGAATGCTTTTTTTCTAGGTCCTTTCCTGTAAATTTTCCTTTTTCATCAGTAGCTTGTCTATCACCGATTGTTTTTCTTTTTTTTTTTTTAATCAAGGAGTTTTTTATGGTGCCATTTTGCAGTTACTTTTATTGAACAGCAGCTGCAGGCACTCTTTCCATTCAAATAAGCATTTCAATGTTCTACATACAGTTATTGGCTCTTGTTAATTAAACATAAACGGACAGTTTTCCTATATATGTAATCTTTAATGTAACTGTTGGTCAGCAGTGTAAAGGGTAGTCTTCTGTAAAGAATTCTTTGAGAAGTAATAACATTTGGAATTCTGCTATCCATCATTTAAAAACAAATTCAGCTATCTTTTGCACAGATTCAAGCGGTGTTACAGGAGGGTTTTTAACTGGGTTTGTACATGTCATGTGTACCAACTGATGGGCAGTGGACCTACCCAGAGGTTCTTCTTTTCAGAGAAGGTGAATGATTTTTTTTCCCTGTGCATCTGAATGGTGCTTGAAAACAACATGCTGCCATCACATCTTGTGTGAAGAAGAGTTGGAGCAGGAAGCCACCTTCTGAGAGTGTGCAAGGTCCACCGCCTAGAGCCATCGCAGAAACGCAGGATGTGATGGAGGGGATCTATAAACTGGCCTTTCTTGCTGCAGAGCTTGTGTTTCTTGAGGCCTTGGTTAAGCGTGCCTACACGCCAGCTCATTGCCGCTGTTAAAGAATGCTAACAGTTGTAAACATGGGAGGTTTTGCTGCTGTCTTTTAAAATATGACGATGGATGTTTTGGGTATGAGGATAGTCCATAATCGTATCACACTTCCTTATTGTTCTGAAGAGAGAGAGCAAAATGGCATTTGAACCTACAGTTGCTTTATGTAGAACAACCAGAGTGGTTTGTTTAGGACTGTTTATACCACACGTTGACAACAAAATGTGTACCAGGGCATAGGAGATAGGAAGCTTCCTGCATGTCCTTGGGTTCACTCAAGAACTGGAACCAGTACAACTCCTGATAAGGTTATTCGATAAAGCATTCCAAGATTATCAGAAGGGTTGCACTGTATCATTAAAAAAAAAAAAAAACAGATAGAATATAGCATGCAGAAGCAGTTTTCCAGCTCCTCCCATTGCAGCACGTAAGTGACACAGTTATAGTTAACTTTGGTTTATCAATCACTGTGAAACAGAATGGGAAGGTTGTGCATTTGAGCAGCTTTTTCAGTGGTTTTGCATTCAATGATGAGGCTCTCGGAACCAATACTAGACATGGAAATGGCAAACTACAGTGAAGTTTTAGATCCGATGTATACGGCACTGGAGTTCGAAACTATGCAGATTCTGTATAATGGCAATGGTGAGTTCTGCTCTGTGATGCAAAATCAAGCCAGTTAACAGAAAAAGTGAAGTTTGGTAATGCTATAAGGTGTTAGCTAAATGTTTTATTAATGGAGCATTTGGGGGTTGTTTTCAAACTACAAATCTGCTCTTTTACACTTCATCACTAAGTTAATAACATTATAATTCTTTAACATTAAGGAAAATAAAAGGGAGGTTATATGTAATAAAGTAACTGAACTGTACTGTCACCAGCCAGTTAATCAAAGGAAGAAAATGGTGTATTCAGCAGTTGTTTTATTTACTGTAAAACAAATGAATAACTAGTATTGACAGTTTGGACATGAAAGTATATTTCATATATAACGTTTGGAAGGACAGGACAAAATTATCCAGAGGCTTGTGAAAAAAATTAGCTACTGTTTCTTGATGCCTAGTTTCTAATTGTTGGACTAATATTTTATTTATTTACATGTTAATCTAGCCTTTCTAGGTATGTGTATATTTGAACTAGAGTGATTTTTTTTAAAAAATCACATTGGCTTTCTAGAGGCTAATGTTTAGCTGAGAAAAACTATTTGCGTTTGGCTAATGTAACACTTTAACTTTAGGCGGAATTTTTAATGTAATACATTTTTGAGAAATTGTATCAATAAGTTATACTTGAAATAGGAAGCACACCGTTTCATTCTGCCATCATTGAGTACTGACCAAAAAAAAAAGGAAATGTCAGTCTATTAAAGTGAAGAAAAGTATCAGGCAGATTAAACTACTCTAAAATGGCTTTCCAAATCTTCTAATATACTTTAAAAATTGTTTTATTGTATCATGAAGTATAATTCATAGATCTATTGTAGTATGTATTTTTAAAAGGCAGAACAAATATTTAGTGATTTTCAGGAAGAATACTTAGCACCTGCATTTCCACATATTCCTGCCATATAGAACCTAAGTTAGTTTTTATTGTTGGGCTTGAAGTTTTATCTGAGCTTCTGATGTTACTTCACAGCAAGCTTAGTAAACAGAAAGGTAGATTTGGTTATTGATTTAGGAAGAAAAAACAGACCTTTATGCCCTAAGTAATTTTGAAGCTATCAACAATGATTATGTAACTTTTAGATGATTTCTCTACTTTTTGTTCTAATATGGGTGATTTCATTGGTCATTTGTTTTTTGCTGAATAGATCCGTTAATGTTACATAAAATGGGAAAGCAGATTAGGGAGGTTACAATATGTGTTGGTGATAAAGCTAGTTAAATTATTCACTGTAAGTGATTAGTTTGATAATTATTAGTTATTAGGTGTAGCCTTTTTCTGTTTAGAGTTTGCTTTGAGTTTAGCCTAAGTATTTTCTTCTTATAAAATTTATAAAAACATTGTCTTGTAGCTACAGTGCTAGTCTGGAACTGAAAGCTGCCTCTTATGAACCTTCCTATGTGTCTTTTCTAGCTGTCTAAATTAATTAGAAACATTCAGAGAAGTTTAATAAGCCACATTCAGGCAAATTATGCAGTTCTGTTGAAATCAAAGAGTTTTGCAAAATCAGATCAATTTCCCAGCCATTTTGTTTCAGATTAATACCAAGGAAAATAAGTATATCCTTATATATATACACACAAAACTTATATTGCTATGAAATATTTCATCATTAAATTTAAATATTGTATTTTTAATTATTCTGCTGTATCATTATGATGCAAAATTACAAAACTCCAAAAGAAAGGTTTTATATTTTTCTAGCTAAAGTAATTCTGTAACCCATTTTTAAAAATAATTTTCCAGTCATGACAAACCTAGTTTTAAAATAAATTCTTTACAGAACTGAATTCTTACCTTTAAGATTTCACATTTACTTAATCAATTTTTAATATAATTCCTATCAATTATGCCTCTGTAAAACAGAAAAAAATGTTGTTTCTTCTCTCATTGTCTAAAGAACTCTGTTTAAATTGTAAGCTCTTTGGGACACAATGAAAATTTTATAATATATTTGTGTAATACATTTCAGTTGGATCTAGTACAATATGAATAATAATATGTATCAGTATTAACAGTTTTACTTTTCGACCTGTCCACTGTTCATGAACTCATGTACTTGACTTTTGAATGCATGTTTGAATAACTCATTAATGTGGCACTCTTTCCTCTCCCTGACTGAACAGCTACAAATGTTTAGGGCATATTGCAAACAGCTTTCCTTTTGTAAAACCAGAAGCATAACAGAAAAAGCTATTTTGCAATTATTTCTTTGAACACGTGTGTTAAACATTGTGACTCAGAGAAGAATAAATATGTCTGTTTTGATTTCAGTTGAATTTCTTCAGTACTGTTTACCATATTCAGTGACTAATTGTTAATCACGTAGCTAATATTCTCTTGTGCAGGTAAAGTCTGCACCAGTGTTCCTTTGGAAAATTTGTTCAAGGAAATAACAGACAGTACTCTTGGCATGCATTTTTTTTTTCATTAAGTATTGTGCAAAAACTGTCTTGTCTTTTTTTTTTTTTTTAATGTTACGTATGCAGTTGTATCTTTGTATGATAGTTGCCAGTTACTGCCAGCTCCTATGAGAACTGATATACAAGATCTTTGCCAGCTAACTAGGCAACACTGCTTTGTGCCAAAGTTCCTCTTCATGTTAGTAAGAATGTATATGTAATTATACATGCAGAGTTACACTTTCATTTTTAACCCCTTTCAGTTGGGAAGAGTTTAGAATAAAATTATTTGTTGTTGCGAACTTCATAAATTCTGTAAACATCTCTATAACTTTGAAAGTGTTCATCTGAATAAGAACCAGATGTAGTAAGATACACTGTGCTATATAAATAGTAAGTGGCAATTAAAAGAGGAAAGGCCAGAAAAAGCCTCCATTTAAGTATAAATTGTTCATGGGGTGTTTGTGAAGGTCTTGCCCATAACTACGTATGTTGTTCTTGCCTCTTGTCAGACAGTTCAGGAGAAGCTGTCAACATGAATGCTGCTGACAACGGGGTCAGTACTCTCTGTGCTATATGTGGAGACCGAGCGACCGGAAAACATTATGGTGCTTCCAGCTGTGATGGATGCAAGGGATTCTTTAGACGCAGTATACGGAAAAATCACGTCTATACATGCAGGTATTTCAAAAGTTCGTCTAGAGGCACTAAATTAATGAATTTAAGCAAAAATTACATTCAGACCTTTTCAGACTTTTCAGAACTATGTCAGGGTATTTTCAGCTTTTTCTTATGGAATTCTAACCAGCATTTTTGATGAGCATGTGGTTCATGGTATATTCTTATGATTGGAAAAAATGTCTTTTATTCAAGATTACTTGATATTACACATTCCAGATACTACATTCCAGATGTCTGTTGATATTGTTGATATCATTAAATCACTCAAGAGCTGTTTCATGCTTTTATTTATGATTACAAAGGTCATCTCCTGAAAAAAATAAAAAGGAAAAATTCTCATATTTTCACTGGCAATGTGAAAAGTGTAATTCTTAACTGTTTTCTAAAAGTTCTTTTCAATTTTTTTTTCTTATGAAGGCAGTTTCTGAATAGAAAGTCTAAGATTTAAGAGTCTTGTTTTAAAGGCTGTACAAGCACATCTGCACATCTTCCCACTTTGGGTGACACACTGCTCTTTTGAGTGACCATTTTCCCCCCCGTCAGTCTGAATGGCAATCTGCTAATTTCTAGATGTCTGGCTGCCCAAATTATCACACTGCAGGTCTGTGCACCATGTTTGACGAATTGCTCTGTGCATGCACAAGTCCATAAAACGTTAGTTTTAAGCCACGTACAGAATATATGGAAACCTCTGTGAGTTTAGACAAATCACTAAAGGAGAAAACTTCTTGTAAGAATGGCTTGTTACTGGAAATGTTGTTTACTACACTCTTCCTTGATTGCTTAATACTCTTATAAGGAAATCTCTCCCTTATAGACATACCACAGTGATATAGCATAGACATACCCCTAAAGTGGTGTGACAAGAGCTGATATAAGTGATTTCAAGAAGAGCTCTGCAAAACATAGATCTATATATCTGACAAACACATGCACAGCAAAAAGGCAGAAGCAAACAGGGAGAGGGGGGGATGGCTCATATACATTCCCCTTAGGCACACCTGTAGATGTGCATGAGAGCTTGGATAAGCCTTCTTGCAGTGTCACGCTCTGTGTGTTTCCTCATGTCTTTATTTCATTGTGTTGTTAGAAAATTTTCCTCCCATTTCCTGTTTAGGTTGTCATCTGTAATGATACAACAGGTAGCTTGTTCATTGGTGTCTCCCAGAAGGAGTAAACTTTGCCAGCCAAGGGTACTGGTTTTGCAGCTGAGGGCTCCTCTGTGCCAGTGACACTTGGCATTTTCCTTGATTGTCCTTTCCTTTTTCTATTTGTAGCTTTTGTTCTTTTTTTCCCCCACAGCCATTTGATGCAGCCAGTTACTGACATATCTCACAAATAAACTGAGGTGTAAATAATGCACATAACTCCAAAATTTTCCACACTTGCCCATTCCAATGCATATATGTATCTATACACACACATATATTCCTGCAAACCGAGCAGGTATGAAACACCTCTCAAGACTGATTAATAAAAAAATTAAAAAAAAAAACAACAGAGAAGAAAATCTGTGGTTATAGACATTGTTCTGACAGGCCAGATTAGTTGTTTTTTTTTTTCTTCATAATCAGGGTGCTGCTTTATTAATACTTTATACATTTACCTCTTCTTGTCTCTGATAGATTCAACCGGCAATGTATTGTTGACAAGGACAAAAGGAATCAATGCAGATATTGTCGTTTAAAAAAGTGTTTTCGAGCAGGAATGAAAAAAGAAGGTAATAGAATCATTTATTATTTGATATACAAAGAGAAATAATCTGAATTAGTTTTAAAATGTAATAAAAATTCTGAAAAACTCCAGCAGAATAATTCAGTTGAAAGTCTGCTATAATGCCTTCATGATGGAGAAATGCTTTTATATTGCGGTGAAAGATGCGTCATCTAATTTTCAGGTGGGTAAGCAGTTCTACCACTTTGAGCATTAGCAAATCTATGGGTTTAAAGTGAATTTGCAACTGTTTAATCCATAAATCCTGGCACCAAAATTCATTGATTTCTATGTGTTGAGCCATATCCTGGAAAAGTTAAAAGTGTGAGAATTTAATTTTAATTTTTACCAAATTTGAGTGATAAAATCTCTGGGATTTTGTTTCTACCCTACCAATTTACTGGTTCTTCCCTTAAATTTAAATGTTTGATGCATTTAAGCCAGAGGAAGGAGTGTGAAGTTGAGCGAAAAAGTAGTGGTGAGAACAGTAGTGGTAGCTGTCAGTGGAGTGTCCACATCAATTGAAAAAATTTCAAATCTCATTAGGGCTTAATATGGGAAGATTGTTACTTATGCATCTCACTGACAGACATGAAGATCACATGTCACAGTGATCCTCCTGCCAAAGTGGAAGGATGAGATGACCACAAGAGCAGAGCAATAGCAAAAGAAAGGCAGTGGGAATATCAGAGGATTTTTGTATCGGGTTGTTCGGATTGTTGCTTCACTGGCAATTATGATGTAGAGGCAAAAGGCGTCCAGATCTGGTTCAAATAAGCACTCAAAAATGGTTCTTTCATTGCAAACTTTGCCACCTGTTTTCTTGGGAGCATGGTGTATCTGCCTGAAGGCCAGTCTGCAACGTGAGGTGCGCAGTTCTCCTGTACTGTAACTAGTCTATAATATTTTTGGTCTATACATAGCTTTCCTAAGATAAAGGAAGCTGTTTCTGTATGCTCTTATGTATCTATAATATAGTACTGCTTTGCTAGTGATCAAGTTTTGGTATGAGGTAAAATGGATTTTCTCCTTGCAGCTGGATGTGGTTACTCTAAACAGTGTTATACTGTGTATGTATGAAATAGGTTTGCTAGTTCTTGTGGATCTCCTTGAACACAGTTTAGCCTTTTGGAATTTGAGCCATTAAAATCAGTAAMATATTGTGTATATATATTATCAACCTGACATGAAGAAAAGGGAAGACCTGTGTGTCCACAGCAGCCCTAGAAGTTTTGCAAAAAGCAGAGCCCCACAGACTTTCAAAACCTGGAATTAAAGAATAGTTTAGCTCAGAAGGGACATCTGGAAGGCATCTAGTTCAGGCCCCCATTTAAAGCAAGGCTAACTTCTAGGTTCAGTCAGGTTGCCTGGGACCCTGTGCAGCCAGGTTTATACAGTCCCTGAGAGGGGAGATCCCACAACCTCTCTCAGCAACTTCTTCCAGTGCTTGACCACCCTCCTTGGGAAGGTTTCTTCCTTATATCTAATTGGAATGTGTGTTACTGCAGTTAGAGTAGTGTTCATTGCCTCTTGTCCTTTTGCTGTGCATCTGAGAAGAATCTGGCTCCATTTTCTGCAAACTACAGAAATTAAGACCCCCGCCTCCTCCTTGGTCCTCTCTTTTCCACATAAACAAAGATAACTCTCTGCTTCACCTTGTGCGTATTGTGGGTTACATGTCCATAGCCCTCCGCTGGACACTGCCCAGTTTTCCAGCATCTTTCGTGTACTGGGGAACCTAAAATAGAGAAATAATCACTTCCCTTGACATGCTAATGCAGCCCGGTGATCAGCGGCTAGCTGATATCGCCACAAGGCACGCTGCTGACTCATGTTTATAAAGTGAAGATATATCCTGCACAAAACTTTTAACCTAATTTACACCACTCTGCCTCCTCTGATCCCACTACCTATAAAACTTTCATTTTTCCTTGCGTGCGAGCCATGTTTATTCAAGGCTTCCCAGTGCTAAAATAATTCAAAATGCTGAACTGTAAATTTCACTGCTTGTGTGTTGTTATATACCTCTCTACGCCATCAGGGGATGTCTCAACATAAGTGTAGCATAGTCTATATGATAGTTTCTCAGCTTGTTTCTAGCAAATCRTGTTCTTTTCTTCAGGGCAAAGGTGAGAAAGGCTTCAGCTGCTAAAAGCTATACAAGCCCTCTTTGAGCAAATATTCCCCCTTCTTCATGGAGTCTCTGGTTTCAGGCAATTTTAGCTTGAACTGACAAAAAGGCTTTAGCAAGATAGACAATCCAGTCTAATAATCCAAAATTATGCATACGCAGGAGAAAATTGAAGCATTTCCCTATGATTCTCAAAGTGCTCCACCAGTGACTTTAACTGGTGATTGTCAGAATAGCTTACTATTTTTCTAATACTAATCAGCGCTGACCTTATTTTAATTCTCTATGTAGCACTTAAGCTGCTGAGATTCAGTGAATGTTTTTTTCTCCATTCTTTTAAAAAAGGTTATATTTTTTGTTTCCTGTCTACATGAACATTTAGCACTTTGTGTTTATCACTGCACAACATTTCTTACTGTGACCTTAATAAAAGGCCCATCAGTGAGTGTCCTTGGCAAAAAGTTAGTACACCTCTGGAATAAACTATGTGCATTGTTCAGATAAACCCTGAAAACTATTCAGTGTATAGAATATTTTATTTTTTTTATTGAAGCCTTTGGTACTACTCCTAAATTCTGTAATGCAGATTGTTTCCCACAAAATAGCAAACATATCTTTGGAAACAAAGCTGCTGCTCTTAAAAGATGATGAGATTCCTTGTGCAATAAAAAGATTTTGGTCAGCACAATTCTTTTTTTTTTTTTTCTTTTCTTTTCTCCTTGGCCTGACCTTGGACATGATCTAGGTTTTAGAAAAATCTGATTGATAGTTTTATTTTTTCTTCTTCCTTCAATTCAAAAGTAAGCCTTGTTGCTTTGTAAGCCTTGCATGGGCTGATTAAGGATTCCTTATGCAAAGCCCTTTCAACTGCCTTTTTTTGGACCCCATGAGACAAAACTTACCAGCCTGAAACTTTTTTGGTGCTCTTTTTTTTTTTTTTTTAACTTAGTTAATTTTCTGTATACTGGCTAGGAATGCAATGTCACTGAGGAGGAGCATGAGATTTAAGTTTCAAAATTATCTTACTAGGGGATTAAGTTCATGATTCATTCCTGTTTCAGGGTTTCTCACAGAAGAGCAGGAGTAGGGCTTTCACACTTCCTCTGACTGAGACATTTTGTCGGTGGTGCTGTACCTCTTGACCTGTTCAGCAGTCTGGAAATGTCCATTTCTACCATTATCATAAAGCCTCACTTATTAAATTGGTTAAAATAACAAAACGACAGCATGTGTTCAAGTTCAAAGGAAGAAAGAGGTTTTACTGTAATAAAACCAGTCACAAAAGTGCTGATGATTCAGTATCTATCTACAATTAGTTATATGTAGTTTTCACAGGCAAACAGTATACATAAACACATATTGTCGTCCTTCCTCATTACTCAGAGATAAAAGCACAAGGTCTTTTTTGAATGTCATACCTTTTGATTCTTATAGTTATCTAGTAAACTTCTGAAATGATACTGTGTGCCAGTGTCTACAAGTCAATAAATGAGATGATTATTCTTTTCCAGCTGTACAAAATGAACGGGACAGGATAAGTACGAGAAGAAACACTTTTGATGGCTGCAACATTCCCTCTATTAGCACATTGTCACAAGCTGAGACACTCTCCCGTCAGGTACTGACATCTACCACAAAATTATTTGATGACTTTAAGACCATTTTTTCTAAAGTTAAACACTTTTCAGTTTCTTATTGTATTAAATATAATTATTGAGATTACTTTTTTCTACTTCCAAAATTCACCCCGCTTCCTCTTCCCAATGAAAGAATGAGTAATAGAATACATTCTTAAAGCAAAGTCAATAAAAAAAAAATCTACTTTGTCCAGGACAATATGTCCTAGGCACCTTTCTTAATAAAGCTTTATGGTTCTTACTGCTTTTAAATCAGTTTCTTTTAAATCAGGCAGCTGGTGGCATCTATCTATCCTTGAGGCTGGCTTTCCCATGAAACATTAGGGAAAAAAATTGTCCAAAGCCATTACATTCAAAGGGGTGTGGACACTCATTTCCGTACATTCTTTTGAAAATCCCATTTTTAATATCCTTATACATTATAAATAAGGCAAACAGAAGTGTTCCAACTGCAGAGTCTATTCACATCTCGCTTTTAAATTTTCTTTGTCTCATCTGAACTTCATTTTCCTTTTTTTTTTTTTCCCTATCCAATCAATTGCTGAATGGAACAGTCTCCAGTCCTTTTCTGCACCTCAGATAAATCATGGTCATTGATTCTGCATTCTTGCACCTCTTACTAACTTAGAATTTAACTGCCACCTTTATGATTTCATGCTGACTGATTTATACATCCCCAAATGTTTTGTAATCTCATCCTTTATCAGCATCTCTCTTAGGGTGGAACTGTCTGTAAAGAATTGATGCAGGAATTACTGGGTGATAGTCTTTGGCACATATTGCATGTCTGGGCAGACTAGATGAACATAATGCACCTTCTTACCTTTCATATCTATACAGTATGAAAAATATACCTATTTTTACCTCCTTAGTAATTCTTTGAACTTGCTTATTGTGCTTTTTTTGTGTTACTCCCTTAATCATTTCCAACTGGTATACGCAATTCAGAAATAAGAGCTGTCTTAAACAGAATTACATCCTCAGCCTTTCCTGCCACAAAGTCCTTTTCAGCCGGTAGATTCCTGGCCTAAAACATCACCTTGTGTATACACACAAATTTATTCTACTTATTATTTGGTATGTTGTAGTAGGAGAGAATGACTCCCACTATGCCAAGCGTATGTGAAGAAACACTCTTGGCCTCAAAGACCAAGAGGTCACATTAACATGATGGAAAAGTAGTCTTAAAAGTTCTTGGTTTTCCCTCAATTGAATGGGTCTGTAAGATGAGTTCAGTCCTGAGGAGAGACTTGGAGGAGGTAGTAGTGTCACAAATCATTGGCCAAGTCCTTCAGCTGTGAAATGAGGAAGAAGGAGGCATTCATCCCTTTTAAAATTTTCATATTAAAATAGGGAAAATGAATTATTTTGTCCCTGAAGATCCCTTACAGGGGGAAATTGTCCAAGTACAATGTTTCTCCTACAGACCCAGGAGAGGCTTCCTGGATTGTGTAACTATGAAGGGACATGCTGGACTCCTGTAGGAGTGAAGGCATGTGTCTCTGATGGTTCTCAGGACGATAGGGATATAGTGTTATATTGTCATGTTCATCAAGTTGTTAACGGGTACAAG
>JAYKAV010003255.1:113083-133083 GCA_035582835.1 Phoebastria nigripes | reverse complement strand
GTTGCCCTGCTAAGAGCACATGCTGGGGAACACCTGTTGCTTGGAGCCGCAAAACGGTCCATGGCGTATAAGGACATTTTACTTTTAGGTAAATATTGGTTTTGTTTTAATTAATAATGATGATGTTATAGTACATTAGCAACCATGTAATCACTTAAGTGGGACAACTGTTCTGTCATAGTCAAAGCAATGCATTCTGTGAATGCTAAATAGCTATTAATGACATAATGTCATGTGCCCTGTTCCAGCAAAAGCAGGTGGACAGTTTCCTGTGAGTTAATACGGCTAAAGGTTTATTGGATGCCAGAAACCACAACTTAAAGGAGTTCCTGGCAAATTGTCTCCTTACATTAGCATCCTTTCTGCACCTTTGTCCCATAAAAACCCAACAAAACGACAAAAAAAACCCATAAAAAAACTTTGCTTAAGAAAGGAGCAGCCAACCTGTGGCCTATGTACTAATTTTAGTCTTCATGAGAATAAATTATTTGGAGCTTTCCCAAGAGCCCTTCAGACACAGTCAGAGAAGACCCTACAGGCTAGAAAATTGGATAGCCTGTTCCCTGCAACTCGCTTTCCCAAGAGCCCTCTCACTGCTGCCTTGACAGTCGCCACGTGGCCATCATGTAAACAATGTGCCTGTTGTTCCCTGCCATGTGGGAGATGGGTGCATCCGTGGCATGGTGAGGAGTCACGCCTGCATAAGCATATTCTTGGTCACTTGAAATGGCTCCTTCACTGGGTTATAAAAAGAGAGCATGGCTGTTAGGGAAGGAGACGTCATCGTGTGGGGGAGGCATGTCTTCCCTTCATTCCCATAACAGAGAGGCACTGTAATACGATGAGATATGTGCCTGTGTGTATAGTGATATGATGAGGCATTTGTTAGCGTTGGGTGACACAGTACTCCTCCAGTCTGAAGTGCACCCTGCCAAAAATGGTCTCATTAAACATGTGCAGCACTTGGGCTGTTTTGTGAGAAAATGTGTAGATCTTCTTGGACAGGATTTTTGATGTGAGGCAAGACTATACAGATTCAAACTAGTTTCTTCACTGGTGATGTGGTACAAGGGGGTTTTCCGCTACTTGTTCCCCTTCCTCTTTGGGCCTGCCTTTTCATAGCCCTTAATCAGCTTGAATTTATTTTTACACATATCATAACATTAAAGGGACATGAAGGGCTTGTTCTGGAGTTACTACTCTAACCAGCAATCCTTTCAAATTAAAAACTATACAAATTACCTTCTTAGCCTAGTTCTTTCTCTAGATGCAGTTTTACTGACAAAATTAACAGAAATAAAAAGGAAATATTTGCAGTTTTATTGGGATTAGTAGGTAATAAGGACAAATAATGAGAAAATAATAAGCAGAAAATTGTAGTCAACATCACCAACATCAGCATATATACTGAAAGAAGAAACAATTTGAGGCTCCAAGCCTTATTTCTGATGTTTGGAGGTAGATACCTGTATAGCTTATGAGTCATTTTGGCATGGATCTCTTGTGATATAATCATCAGCTTTTCTTTCAAAAACTGCTTGGTGGCTTCTGGAAGCTCTGTGGCTTTCCCACTGTTCTCACCACTTACGTTAGATGATTTCTGGACAGAGGGTTAATTAAGATGCCATGACGGAGACTTCCCCAAAATGAAAATTTAAAATCAGAAGAGCAGGGAAAAATTCATTCTTCACTGAAAATTTTAAGATGCTTCTAAATTTTATTAGGATTAGCAGAAGCATCTGTTAGAAATATTCCTGGTGCCTCCTCTGGAAGAAGGCTTCTTTGTCCATTGGCAAATCCTGATCATTCAGTTTGGGATATATTATTTTAATGGGGGAAGATGAAATTTTAAGATCAGTTTACCATTATATTTATCTATTATGTAAAGATAAAGGCCTACTTGCTCCATGCTTGTGCATTCAAATACAGACCTCAGTCTTGTGGACTAATCAGTAACTGTATATATTGGCATATTTACACGCACAGATTATTTACTGGGTGACAGCTGTATTTTGCACATATAATCTACTTGCAAAGAACAATTTTGTGTGATACAAAGGAGAGTTATTACTTAAAAAAACCCCAACAATTTGATGAAGCAAAATTAAAGGTGCTTTTGAAAATGGGCTACATCTAGTACGTCACATCAAAGTCTTTATAACAATCCATATCTTGGTATTCTTTCTCTCCAAGGCAACAATTACATAATCCATCGCAACAGTACTGAAGTAGAGATCAGCCGAGTGGCAAATCGGATTCTAGATGAACTAGTTCGACCCTTCCAGGAAATTCAAATAGATGACAATGAGTACGCTTGCTTGAAAGCAATTGTGTTTTTTGATCCAGGTACCTTTTCGAAAATGTCTCTCAGAATTATTGTACACGTGATTATATTTAAAGTAATTTTTGTTCATATAGCATCTGCTCATGTTATCTAGCTGGATGGAAAAGAATAAAATGAAAAAAAGTAAGATGTTCCTCCGAAATCATAATCTGCCTTGACTAAGTTTTTGTCATTTTTTAAGATGCAAAGGGCCTGAGTAATCCAATTAAGATTAAGAACATGCGGTTCCAAGTCCAAATCAGTTTAGAGGATTATATTAATGACCGTCAGTATGACTCCCGAGGAAGATTTGGAGAACTTCTGCTTCTACTGCCTACACTCCAGAGCATCACTTGGCAAATGATTGAGCAGATACAATTGGTTAAACTATTTGGAATTGTTAAAATTGACAGTTTGCTTCAGGAAATGTTACTGGGAGGTAAGCTAACAACTTGTTAAATTTACCTTGTTGTATTATGTTGAATTTAGCATACTGGGACATTGAGGGAATCATGATGTAAGCAAGCACTTTGACCACTGCCTTGCTGGCTGAGCTTTGAGTTATATGATTGTTAGCTAAAGCCGCCTTGTCTTGGCTGCTCATCTTGTTACAGTCCTACAACCTCAGATTGTGCTGTGTACTTCTCAGTCATTGCTGGGTATCTAGACATACAACTCCCTAGGCAGATGGAAGAATCCTTACAAATATTTCATGAAATCCACTGTTTATGCAGTCAAAACAGTGAAAATAAACACAGTGCTTAATATGGTTGAAGTCTGGTTAAATTGTTTAATGAATACCCAGAGGCAATTATTCAAATTGCCAATCAAAATATTTGCTCTACAGAAATGTAATTATTGCAGTATAAGTCACTGGCAACAACATGCTCTTTTGAATTCATGTGTGCTCATGTTATTTTTGCAGGTACTTCTAATGATGCCAGTCATCTGCATCATCCAGTACATCCTCACTTAGCCCAAGATCCATTAACTGGCCAAACTATCCTCATAAGTTCAATGTCTGCTCCTGTACATACAGAACAGATTTGTAAGTAATTGCAAGTCAGCCTTCTGTCATAACATTTCACTGTTACAATTAAAATTATTAACTAGAATGGTGGCCTGTCAGTGCTCATAGAGTTATTTCATCATCATTCTTAAATTAAAATAATTGTGCATTAAAAATGTATGTATATAAACAGTGTTAAGTGAGAGACTTTGACCTGAATTTAATCTAATTTTAAAAATTCAGCAGCATTCTGATGTATCATTGGTTTCACATGCACAATTTTTAATAAACTAAAAATTCTGATAATTAAAATATCCTATTTAGCTATCATGCCAAATGTAACAGAACTTCCTTTTGGGGCAGTAGTAGCTATATGGGTATGCAGAGTAGGCCAGAATGTAAAAATACGTAATTCTTTCTATATTCTGTTTCAGCAACTCCAGAAACTCCATTACCTTCACCTCCTCAAGGCTCTGGGCAAGAATACAAAATGTCTACAAATCAGGCTTCAGTTATTGCACAGCAATCTATTTTGAAACAAAAACCATTGTGATAATGTTTCTCTATCTGTCTTGCTCCTTCCTTCCTTCCTTCCTTCCTTCCTTCCTTCCTTCCTTCCTTCCTTCTTTCCTTCCTTCTTTCCCTCCTTCCTTTCTTCCTCCCTTCCCTCCTTCCTTTTTATGCACTAGATAAATTGGTAGGACACTTGCACATTTGAAATCTCAGGATGATAAAGGAAATTATTTCCTCAGCAGCCACTACTGTGGGTGTTTCTTAAAACACCTCATGATTTGGAAACTAATACTCACTGTTCTGACTGCCACATACAACTGTGTGAACACTGCAGTCTGACAAATATGTATAGACGTTGATATTATTTTTAGATCTTTTAACTGCACAGATTAATTTTTTATTTCCTGTTTTAGTTGTTGTCTTAATATTATTGTTTTAGATGTATATAATTTTTTCATTGTGATGGAACTGGTTAGTGCTTGTTTAGCTGTGAATTGTAGACATGAAAAAGCGGGTTAATCAAACAAAAGCCAAGATTCCTTAAATAGTAAAACAGTAGGCTACCAAACAAAGCACATGTATTAAATAAAAAGGAGAAAATAATGGACAGAAATACCCAATTAATTAAAAAAAAAAAAAATCCTGATCTGAAAGAACCATCTCTTTCAAGTAAAAGTTCAACAAAAGAGTTGAATCCTCCCTGCTTACCTATTTGTATGAATCAGAGGGCCTGCCATGTGCAAATATGTTTGAGGACTTTTTAAAATCTGCATACACAGTAATGTCTGTATCAGTCAATTGGATAGTGCCGAGGCATGGGTGCAGGCATTTATATTGCTAAATTGTTAGAACAGCGACTGGTATGCTTTTTGCTGAGGACTAACTAGTACTCTCCCAAACAATTTCTGGGCACATTTTGGGAATTAGGCCAGTCTAGGACACTTTTCACTAGGCGCTTTGGATATGGCCACCTCATTTTAGCGGCACAGAGAGTATAGCTAGGAATATGGCCAGACCATGCCATTTGACCTCAGGGCTGGAGTATAGACTTTGTACTGTTTGATTTACTAGTGTAAATGTAGCCATTGTGTTTATTTGCCTAACTGGCTGGTGAATGCATGTTTCAGCAACCACTCTAAACTTCACCTACAGAGTAGTTGTAGTTATGCAGTAGCTCTGTGTCTGGAGATGTATGGCTTACTAACTCAAGCAGCGGACATGCCTGAGTTCAGCTCCAGGTGTTCCTGGTTTGAGCCATGGTATTTCAAGCCAGAAGATAGCCAGCACACCAAATACTCATTCTCTGGATTTTTAAGAGTTTTCAGAAGGTTGGGATAAATTGACTTGTGACGAGCCCCCTTCTCCTCCTCTTCTTCCTCCCCTTCCAGTCTGAGGGGATCCAACATTGACTAAGTTTTGTGTCTGGAGTCTATAATAACCCATCTGGATTTGGACCCTCTGTGGATTTGCACAAAGGGGACCTTGTGACACATGCTCACTTGGGCATATACTCACTCAGTTACAATTTGTGAAAATGAACTATTATGATATATAAAGTGATCTGTTGTTCATACAATACTGACGTCATAAGAAAATCACCACTTTGCACATTTTATTTATTCCAGACAGCAATGATTTTCCTTTAGTACTTTAAAGTAGACTTTCTTCCCAGAAGTTATATAAGAGAGAAACAGAGAAAAAAGAGAGAATAAAATGCGACAGTTTGCTGAACTATTGCAAAGAGAAAACATAGTGGAGTCAGAAATTCTGCAAGGTGAGATGTTGATCATCCTGAACCAGACACCTGCGTTAATCACAGCATCCAAAGATGGTGTAGTTGAACCTCTGGCTTTTAAAAGTTGCTCAAACAAACTGATACGATTCTCCAGATACATTTTTACAGGCAAGAAATGCAACACAGTAAATGCTGAGCTGGCCTGAACATTCAAAAGGCTTTAATGAGAATACAGTTACCACCAAGTAGATGCTGTGTTTCTTTATGTTATTTTAAAGTAATTGCTTTTGTAACGTCTGCATACAGTAGCTCTTAATGTTTACCTTTTGCTTTTTAGAGTGTTTTTCTTTTTGCTGGTTACTGTTTATTTTTTATCAATTCATTGCTCTTTTCACAAGTCCCTTTTAGTATGAATTTTTATGACAGAATAAAGTACTGAAGTTTTGCCATTAACTTTAGGGGGATCTGCACTGTGCTATTTTTACAAGTTGGCCACCGACGCTTTGTGAGGAAACACAAAGGTAAAGCATGCGTGAGAGATACTGAGSAGCCCAAAAGTTGACTGCACTTTTGTGCACTTGCCATAGAAAGAGTGTTTGTCTCAAGCTGGATCTGCATGACTTTACTGGGTCAGATTAATTGTCAGTTGCATAAACGTGGCAGTATTGGTCTGACTAAAAACATTTAACTGGAAATAAAAAGTAGTCCTCAAGTTGGCCACCCTTGCCTTATATAAGCAATGTGCGTAATAGCTTAATGGGTTTAGTTTTCACACTGTACTTTAGATATCAAGTGTACAATAAGATGTTTTCATACACTGCCAAAATATACTGGATGAAAAATATACTTTAATATTTTATCTGACAAAAAGTTGTTATCTATTTTGTATGATATATTACATTTTTGAATAAGAAGAACACCACTGTAATTTATTGGGAAAAGCTGATTTATTTTATAAATGTAACATTATTTTTGTAAACTTAATTATGAAAAATCAGAAATGATTAGCTTTGTTAAATATTAAATTATAATGAGATGTCATTTTATATGTTTGAACTCTGATAGCAAGTTTTTGTGTTGAGCATTTGGAATTGAAATGGTTGCTGGAAATACTTCAAATGGACTGTTTTTCATCAAAGCTCAATAAAGAAAAATGAATGATCCAAATGACACATTTGCCTTTTGGTAATTTTGTGACTATTTACATAAACAATGACAATGCTTTATATCGCCTGTGTCATGAACAAGTATAAAACTGAAACATGCTTTCATCTTTACAGTATTCACAGCATCACAGAGTGGCTGAGGTTGGAAGGGACCTCTGGAGGTTATCTTGTCCAACCACCCTGCTCAAGCAGGATATTGAAATCCTATGAAAGAATATGATGGCAACGTTTTAGTTGAGTCTACTGTAACATGACAAAGTATTACATAGCTATGGTTTTCAATTTTTAGTGCTGACTCAGAAAAGAATTGAAGCACATGCTTAATTCCATCTGTGTTTAAAATGAAGCATATGTTCAACAGCCTTTTTTTTTTTTTTTCTGGACAGGGATAACTTAACAAATCATTCCCTTTCGTTGCCTAGTGCATTGCTATTTAGGCTAATTTCGTTGCAACTAAGCAGTTATTTATTTTGTAGATAAAGACTTTGAAAACTTTAGAAAGATTCTTTAAGATATATTTTTTTCGATAACCAGTACCTCCTCAGCCTTGGAAAGTATGTTCGGTTGTATGTCTCCTTTGAATAGATTTTGAATAGAGGTGTTGTTTTTTTTTTTTTTTTTTTTGATTGGGGGATGGTAATAACACAATTAATTGGGCTGTTTGATTTTGCTCACACGTGCTCTACTCTGGATTGCAGAGCTGCAGGGCAAAGCTGCCGTGGGAGGCAGAAGAGGCTTCACTTCTGAATGCTGGAGATCTTCAGGTCCCTTTGAGAAACTTGTGTCTGTGGCTGATTACTCTAGGTGAACGATTTCTCTGCCCTTTACTTGTAAATGTTGACTTGGGTGAAGGAAGTTAATGATTTTAGGGAACAGAAGAGATTTTTTTTCAGCCTACAATGGAGAAAACATGGAAAAAACCCTACATCTTCAATGCCATGAAGTGCTGACA
The DNA here is from genome assembly GCA_035582835.1 of Phoebastria nigripes. Lineage (NCBI taxonomy): Eukaryota > Metazoa > Chordata > Aves > Procellariiformes > Diomedeidae > Phoebastria > Phoebastria nigripes. The sequence continues at coordinate 125,385 of JAYKAV010003255.1, read as the reverse complement.
GACTCTTCTTTAAGGATTTCCATAAATCAACTTTACAAACAGCTCCAATAGGTGAATCAGGAATGTATATTTTACAGAGAGAGATGGATATATTAGCTTTCAGTTCTAATCACTGTACAGAATTACTCCTAGCTAAGGAATTCTGAATGTGGGTGAAGGTATTTATTGAGTTCCAGGAACCTTCTGCGACAGAAAATTTAACATTCTCAGAATATAAGAAGAAAATCCATTATAGCTCTTGGTTAATATTTGTATACTTGGCAGTTCTGTTTTCACCTGAAGGATGTCTGTCAGTCTGTGACTGACTAAAGTTTTTTATGTCTTTCCAACAGACTATTTCTAGTTGTGCACCTCCAATATTTGTGTTACTTATGCTAAAATATATAGAAAGAAAATATTTAGCTCCAAATTTTCCAGTAAGTCTTTCATAAATCTTCTCTATTGGTTTGCAAATGTCTACATTTTTCATATTGTCCCTGATGTAGAGCCATTAGCTTTCTTCTTTCCCTTTATTCTCCCTAGCAAAAAAAAAAAGAAGAAAAAAAAAATTACCCCCAAATTTAAAGTCATTGCATTAACAGGTTTGTTTCTCTTCTGTTGGTTTTGCAATATAAAAAGAAAGGGAACATAGTTGTCATCAAGGCTGGCACTGATCACTACTTCCTTCTGGTTCCATATTGTCTTGTGGCAAATCCAAATATTTTCAGTAATTGGAAAGTTTACTTGTTAATAAAGAGCCCTCTATGAAGTCAAAATATAAATTTGATTACAGAGAGGAGTAAAGGTGCTGAACTGCAGGAAATATATTTTCAAAAATCTCTTCCATAAAAATTAAATTAAAATGCATGTCTGATTTCTAATCAAAATGATAAATATTTCTATGAAAGGTTAAGAAACTTAAAGACAGAAATGAAATATAAAGGCTTATACAGTGAAAGAGAACTTCCATCTTCTATCACAAGATGGAAAGAGGCAAATGATTCTTATGGAATACCAGCATACCTAAATAGCCTTTAAACAGGATGGGCAAAATCTCATCAAGATGGGGGAGCAAGCATGTTATGCCTAAAAATATTCTTACGACAATGATCTCTATTCCTTAATGTTGTGGTGGAGCTACGATTGCTACTGACATTATCTGGTAGTTCATCTGAGTTAAGTATCAGTCAAAGATGCCACATCAACACTAGATTTACTGGTGGGGCTGAGAGGGTTGTCGCCTCTTCACTAACAATGCCTGATGTGACAGCTGCTCCAGGTCACATAATGGCAGTATGGCCTTGCACCAGAACAGAGCTCTTAGTTGCAACTGCTTATGATTCTGGGCCTGACACCACTTTTTCCTTTTGCAAGGGTGAATGCCACTGATGTCTAACATGATGAGGTGTGCTTCATGGGGTGAACAGCAGCAAGTGTTGAAGACCTTCATTTAGCCAATCTGATCAAGGGGTGGTTTCATCTGAAGTTTAGACACTGTGCTCTGAGATTAGAGAAGAAAGCCTAGAAATCAACATTTTTAAAATTTGTTTGACTTGGATCTGACCAGCACTGGCTGGTCTCTTTGAGTCTTATTGTAGCAAGAGGGCACTCTGAATGGTTGAGAACCTCATGTGTCTGATTAGGCTCAGGGGCTTTGTGGGTTTTGGCCTCCCACATAACTTCTTCTGCCATTCTGTTAGTAGGTTGACCAAACAGACAGCAGTTTTAGAATCCTGAATGTCTTCAAGGAAATATAGCAACAAAGATTGCTCAGGGAGATGTTCCTCTGGGAGTTAAATTACTTGAAGAAGTTAAAGAGATAGTGAGTGGTGAGAGAAAAATATTTTATAGAGTATATGACAAAGTCTTTCAAGGGAATTTAGTGAATGGAGGAAGGAAGAAGGCCTGCACAAATCTGGTAACACCATCAATTCCATGAAGGGATTATGAGAACCTCTACAGTGGAGGTATAAGATCAGACAGCTTTGCTCAATATAGTTTGGTTTGTGGTCCAGTATATCATCTGTACATTGCAAACAGATTAAGTTGGAACAGCTGATTAATTTACAATTTTTCTTCAGCAGTTCATGAAACATATCCCAGCAGCTTAGCTTGCCCTCAGGTGACCACAGACAGTTTGTTGGCTCTCCACAGGGCTGCCGTGCAGGGAGGCCTGGGCACATTCTGCATCACTGCTAAGACACTTCCTCTAAGTGTTATTTAAACACATTCCTTATCCATGGGCAGTAATGCTATGGGAGTGAAACAGGATCCTTCATGTAGCCCATGGCAGTGCTTACTGTCAGCAGTCCCCTTTTATCATCGTGTCTTGTTGCATGTGGCACAGCTGAACCTGTCAGTTGCATCACCTGCACTACATGTGCATGTGTCCTGACCACTTTTCCTGGAGCAGCTCTGCAAGTTCCCCCATTCTGGGAACACTGCAAGACAGTGAGCACCCAGCTGATGCTACAATGCCATCAGTCAGAGTCAACTTGCAAAGTGATCATGGTAGCAGCTGATCCATTATGCTAAGTCATGCTTTATTTCATACTTCTCAGGCCAACTGAGATGAGATAAAAACTTGGTCAAGTTTTTAGTTGTGTACAGAGGCAACGTTTCAATTTGATACAACTTTGGAGAAAAGAAAAGCATTGAAGCTGGTGATGTTCTTGTCTGTCACCTTCACAAGTAGCATCAGCCACTCATCTGCAGAGTGCTTGTGTCACCTGTTAGAATGGCCCATATTTCCTGTCTTTTTGAAATCAAACAACTAAATAGATTGGGTTACAACTGCTATCTAGCTAAAAGTATGCCAAATTCATAGAAACACAGTTTTGAGATCATAAAAAACTTTCTTTTTTAGTCATGCATTTTGCTGCTTAAATGAAATGGTGCAGCTTATGTTACATTTTGATCAGCAAGCAGTTCCCCACCCCCCGCCATTTTTTTGACCCCCCTTACAATTGAATGAATTTTCATGAATATGACTGCCCAACAAAGCATCCCATTTTTCAGATGCCTGCCTTTTGTAATTTAAATAATGTAAGCATATGAACGTAGAGATTTTGCATTAAAAGGCAAAGGCAATCTCATCAAAAGAGTTTATTCAATATATTTCCAACATCATCTATTCCAAGATATAATTAAGATTACCATGGCCCAAAACTAATTTGCTGTGGTTTCCAAAAAGTGGAGCAGATAGCAGTTGTAATAGAGGACAAGAATTTTCCATATAAAATTTTTCATTGTCATATTAGATTTTTTAATGAGCATTAGTCTTGATCAGAAATGTAATAAAACAGAACAATACTCTAAAATATGCAGACAAATGTATTGTAAAATAACAAACTTTATATATTTAATTTATGTACTGTGAAGTACACTTTTCTTTTGCAACATGAACATTAATATCCATTTTTTATCTCAACAGCAAAATCACAATTTAACTGTAGCATGATCTGTCCTCTATTTTAATGTGGGTTTTTTTGCAGGTTGATTAAAATTGCATCGTGTGATTAAATACATAGAGGAAGATATTCCATCCCTGTGACACTGTGCCTGTTCAGAGACTGACAGTCTGAGGTGCTGCTCATTAACCAACAAATAATTTGAAAATGAAAATAGGTATGGAGTCCTTCTGGAGGGCAGGAGAGGAATCCACATCTCCCTGAGCACGAGGAAGGCACTGTTGGAGCTTTCAGCTTTTGACTTACAGAAGGAAACACCTGCTAAGGAGAAATTTGCACTTTGAAGATATGGGTAATACTGGGGAAAAAATCCCTTAAAAAAATAAAAACTGTTGTTAGTCTCAAGCGTACCCAGTTAGAGAGGATAGATTCAAGAAGGCTTGATGAGCACAGAAGGGCAGTCAGCCAAGGAACTAACACAGCAGTATTATCTTTTGCACAGCACTATTGCCTTTTGCAATGCCTCAGTTTCTGGAGGTATACGAGTATGTGAAAAGGAATCTTTCTTTTGTCATGGTCAGAGAAGCTTCAAGGCATCATGGTTAACAGAGAACCTCCTCAAACAATGAAATTTACACGCAGAAAAATCAGAAGGAATATTATTTTGATTCGGAAATAATTCAGTTTATTGATTTTTTCTACAAGTCAATCTTTCTGGTATTTTGAGTGCTCTTTTCAGATTTTAAATGCTTGGAATTGACCATGCTATGTCAGATGTCGTCTTCATGTTCTGCCTGGTGGGCGGGGAGTGGAGGTGGTGAATGAAGAAATTAAAAGGCCAAAAAAAAGCCAAAGCAGTGGGAACTATCAGACCCAAAGAATACGCCTCCACCAGCACACTAAATAGACTCATGGGACCTACTTCAGCTAAAGCATGTGAATAGCACTATTTGCTCAAATTACTGTCTTCAACCCTAATAATATTGTTTGCTGGTGATAAAGGTTCTTTAGCGTAATAACTATTAATTGCATTGCTCTGTCCTCTCTGTCACCTGAATCTTATCTTTCCCAGAGTAAGAGTCCTCATTTATTTACAGCTTAATTTATATTGAATCCTGTGCCTGAGAATCCTTGAACCCATCAAGCTTACAGCACTTGTGTTGCCACACTGCTAGCCCCATTTCATGTAAGCTCAGGCTGACTTTGCTGTGGCAAAAAAAAAGCACCCACTAGAATAACTAGAAAGGGCAAGAGAAAACAGCAGCAGATTTAAAATGATGCAGAGCATCCTGTCATTTCTGTTACTCACTGCTGCTGAACTCACTACCTACTGTTTATGACCTCTGAACATGTTAGCGACTGCTCGGTAGTTCCTCATGTCACAGGGAGACATATGGTGACACAAAGGTCTATATCCTGCCACTCATTTTCTCTGTGCAGTCTACATCTGGATTGTTATGGGGAATATTTGGAAGGATGTAAGCAGCACAGTTATTTCATCCCATTCTTTTGTTTAAAAAACATAAATGCATGAGTCATCTTTTGCCTCTTTGCACTTTATTTCATTCATAAATACTGATGCTGAAGTATTAGTAAAAATGTAACATTTGGACCAGATCTTAGCTGATACATTTCATTGTCTCTACCACTCACCTTACCAAAATCAGTTTTCAGCAGTGTTCATTTTCTAATACCACTCAATTTTATTGCAAGGTAGTTTAAGATTTTAATCTAAGTTTATGACATGTGACTGTGGGATGGTAATGAGGAATACCAGTATTTCTGTAAATGAGGTATCACTGCAGTCAGAGTGTGTGCTGCAATGCTTTAAAGCTGCTCTTCTCTGAAGTTCTGTAATTTGGGTGCAATGTGTATTACAGGTTAATCCCCAGTACACACAAACCAATTCACCAATTTAAACCTCATTATTTCCTGTCACTTTGCTTTAAACTACAATCAGTACAGGAGACAAAGCTGTGCCCATTGTCCACTGTCATTTGCTTTATATATGGAGACACTGAGAGTTATTTGTTGACCTTTGAAGTAGAGTGTCAAGCTCCTTTAATATTCTTTCATTTCAGATGATGAGGAACACAACTGAGAGTGCTCAGTCAGTCCCACGTGACTCATGTCCTCAGTGGTAATGAGGCTAAGTGGTGCAGATGACCCCTAATGTAAGAAGGGAGCAGCAGAGTGCCTGCTCCAGCATGTCTGTAGGGCTACATCACCCTGTAACTGGAAGGGAGTTACTTTCTGCTTCTTTTTCTGTGGAATAAAGACAGCTCAGCCTCGGCTAAAGCTGCTGATCCACTGGAATGATTCTTATTCATGCATTAGGCATTTTGCTTTCTTATGAAAAATATTACAGTGCAATATTATGACACAACACAAAACATTACAGTATTATTGGAAGAAAAATTTTGCTAAAGAGCATAGCAAGCTTACCTTGGAGTTTGATCAAACTCTGTTGTATAAGTAAGCAAACTTGAGGAAAGATAGCAGGGTCCTATTACTTCTCTTCACACAGAAATCAGGAGCATCTGGGTATCACTCAYTAATGTAACCTAGTGTACAGGAGTAAGCAGCCGCCCTCAGGGCAGGAGGTAGAGCTCTTCAGGCTGCTAAGACATTTGAGATACAATCTGAAAAAACACTTAGCACTCTGACCCGATCCAACAGAGCACTTAAGCAATGCTTAACTTCAGAGTCATGGCTGACTTCATTGGAGCTGCTTATAGGCTTAAAGGCAAGCACACTCTGGCATGCTGTGCTGTGTAGGGACGGGCAGCATGCCACTGCATGCCACCATATGCCACCATGCGGAATGGAAAATAGTGCAGTGCTGCAGCCCATCATACAAATTATTGCTGCTTCAGCCACAGTATTTTAAAACACACAACCACTTTCAGCAGAACAGCTGCTCTCTCCTATCCACAGGAGACAATGTAAGAAGACAAGATGCAGACTGAGCTAAGTGTCCTGTATAAATTGCAAAGGTTCCTCCACCTCCTCATCATTTTGAATACAAAATTAATCTCAGATGGAAAATTCTCATTTTTATACCTGGACATTGGTGAGCATTTTGAAGGGAGCGAGTAGTTCTTTCCAACTGCATATAAAGTGTCGGTGGAACTGACTGCTCAGCCATCAGCTGGGTAGAAACTTTTGTCCTATCACAAAGCTACACTTGCAAGTAGAGTTACACTCACATCCGTGCAGCAAGGTCCATGACTGAATGGACTATGAGAGTCTGCACTATGTTCTAACACCTTTGGTCACAGTCCCCCTCAAAATGAAACTAGTGATGGGGATTTTGCGCTATAGCTAATAGGTGAATCTAAACTTTGGCACCAATCTTCAAAGATATTTTGGCACCTAACTACTCCAGTGGAAGTTGGGTACCTAAATAGTAATTAAGTGCCCATGTATCTCTGAGGATCTGTGCCTTTGATCTCAAAATCTGTCAGTCCAGCTCATTACAAACTCTACATTTACTTTAAAAAATATACGAGGTATGAATTAAGGATAAGATTAATTAATAGTGGCATTAACTGTAGCAAAGCAAAGAGATAGATTGAACTGACAGAGAAACTAGAAAGGATAATGGATTTAATGGCATGTGTTCTAATGGAAAAAAATAACCTACTGCATGAGACTGTCATATCTGAAAAAAATGTGGCTACCATTTACAGTTCATATAGGGACAAAAAGGTTTATACACTAGCAGTATATAAATCACTGAAAAGAGTAAGCTGAGATCTTTATAGTAGCAGTGATATATTTTCCCTTGTGGAAGCCCTAGCCCAATTTTGTATCTATAGAATCTCACTCTGGCTCAAGGGGCTGACCTACTTCAAACACCCAGCACTGGGGAGGGATGCAGCCTGAGTGGAGACATTCAGTCTCTCTGAGCAAACACCCACTGAGGAACAAGCATGAAACCTCTTGTCTTCATTTACGACTGGATAACACAGGGAACTCATCATTTAGCCTACCAGCTGCCATGGTTATCATTTAAAGTATGTCCCCAAGCAGGGTAAGGACAGAGCCCGTAAATCAAGACTGAGAATTTGACCAGTGGGCAGTGAGCCGTAAAGTTAAACATTCCAAGTCCAGATATCTCTACATGGGAATTCACATGTGTGCTAAACACTGAGCTAGCAACTAAAAGGCAGAACAGGATGTTGCCTCCTTCTTCATCCCTTTTCTTGACCAGGCTGTGGATCTCCATGAGGAAACTTGATCAAGTTCAAAGCTGTTGAGACTAAGATGGTTCTGGCTGTGTATACAAGTAAAAATTTAAGAGCTTTTTTAAGGGACTTTGGTGTTAGGCAGAGAAGAATTTTGAGGATGGCAGCTGAGACCTCAGCCCCTCTTTGGTCCTATCTATATTCAATGATGCAGGATGATACTGCAGCCTCTGAGCCATCTCTGGACTCTCACTGGCATGCCAGATGTCATACTGCAAGCATTATCCCTGTGTCAGTACAACATTAAGCTCGAAGATATAATGCACTGATATGGCTAAACTGCCTTCACACCCAAGCTAGCATTTCCAGGTATGTCTGTGCTAACTCGGTATTCTTGACCTATGCTGCACTGTGCAGGGCAGGCATGCATTTCTGTTGAATCCCTTTGTAGACCTTGTTTTCAGTGCTTTCTTCAGAGGATTCTTTGCCACTTCTCCGAGTCTGACTTCTTAATTGATCCAGATGATTACATCTACAGGTGCAGACACGGCAGAGGAAGTAAGTTTAAAAATTAAATATAATTGAATATGATAACTGTTATACAATTCATAGTCAAGCTGATATAGAATGCAATACATGATGGCAGCAATAATTTTACATGGAAATGGTGTGGTGAAATCTGTGAGACTTAAGGGGGGATGGGGTTTCATCCTAAATGCTTAGAAGCCTAAGTCTGATGGCTGCAATTGGTCCCAGCTTGCTGTTAACATCCCAATTGCACTTGCTCTGCCAGTTCAAAAGTTGTGGGGGGAATAAAAGAGAAAAAAAAAGGAAGCCTTTGCAATGATATTAAACTGAACTGTTTCAGTTTCATGTTCCCATGGCATTCGATTCAAGCAGCTGGATAGTGAAGGAGTGGATAAGGAACAAAGGGCTGATACGTGGGCTAGATCTCCAGGTATGATGGCTAAGTGCACGGTCCAGTCTGGGGAGGGAGGGAGAGAATGCCCATGAAGAGGAACTCTCACCTAAGCCCTCCCCTCCTCCTGGGGCTGCTGTGTGCAGGGCCAGCCCTCAGGCACAGGTTAGAGCGGCCCTGAGGCTACCTTGCTAAGTAGACAGATCCCTCTGCAAGCGCAAGATTACTCCCAAAAGAATGTTATCGATTGCTGTGTTCAATTTGGTTTTAAATGATTCATGTACTAATTGAGCTTCTACTACTTACCAGCTGAAATATCATTTGAACTCCCTGTTAGGGAACACAGTCTTGTTCCTGTGTCCTGACAATTGTCATTGTGTAATTGACCACCACCACCAAAAAATAAACAAGTGGCTGCAGAATGAAGTCTGCTGATTGAATTTGCTCTGTGAGAGTGACCAGGTAAATATAGTGCTGCAGCTGATTTTTTCAAGCAACAAAAACTATGAAATGCTTCAGGGCACCAATGAAAATAGGCAGAAACCAGAACCTAGGACAAACTGGGAACAATAGTCCCCAGTGAATTACTTGTTCAAATGCCCTAGCACATGCTAGTAATAGAAAAAATAGCGCACAACAGAATATGGTCTTCTTCATAATTATTTACTTGTGCTGGTTTTGGCTGGGGTAGAGTTAATTTTCTTCACAGTAGCTAGTATGGGGCTATGTTTTGAATTTGTTCTGGAAACAGTGTTGTAACACAGGGATGTTTTCGTTACTGCTGAGCAGTGCTTACACAGAGTCTTTTCTGCCTCTCACACCACCCCACCAGCGAGGAGGCTGGGGGTGCACAAGAAGTTGGGAGGGGACACAGCAGGGACAGCTGACCCCAACTGACCAAAGGGATATTCCATACCATGTGACATCATGTTCAGTATATAAAGCTGGGGGAAGAAGAAGGAAGGGGAGGGCGTTCGGAGTGATGGCGTTTGTCTTCCCAAGTAACAGTTACATGTGATGGAGCCCTGCTTTCCTGGAGATGGCTGAACACCTGCCCGCTGATGGGAAGCAGTGAATGAATTCCTTGTTTTGCTTTGCTTGCGTGYGCGGCTTTTGCTTTCCCTATTAAACTGTCTTTATCTCAACCCACGAGTTTTCTCACTTTTACCCTTCTGATTCTCTCCCCCATCCCATCACGAGGGGAGTGAGCTAGCAGCTGTGTGGTGCTTAGTTGCTGGCCGGGGTTAAACCACAACATTACTAAATCCCAGAATACTGGAAAGATGAGGTAACAAAGGAAAAGGAAGGTGATTTAAAGGGCTCCTGCCAGAATCACTCTGACAAATATTCAGTTGACTGGTGGGCCTGTGTTTCCAGTAAGTATATACTGACTGAAAGAATCCTTTCTTTCATTTCATTCGTTTTTTTCTGTAGTAGTTATTGCATCTTAAAACACTCCTTTATATTTGGGCACTGCATCTTTACAAGCATTCATCTGTGACAAAATGTTTGGCAGAGATCCTTTTCTTTCCAGTACTTATTTATCTTTTCCCAGAGGACAGGTTTGCATTGGTGCCCCAAACGGTGGTGAAGTGTGGTACAACCAAACTAGCCTTCTGTAAAACCTCAGATTGCAGGGAGACGGCCACAGTGGCATCCAGTGAGTGTCCAGAAGAACTAAGGGGACACTTGTTGAAGTAACTAGACAGAAGGCCTCAAGAGACTAACTAGAAATGCATTTCCATAATGGCCTGGCATCTTCCCCTACTCATTCTTCAGAAAGGAAGGTCAATTTTTAGCCCTGAAGAAAGGACTGATTGGATATGTGAAACCTTATTCAAGACCTGACTTGAAGCTTCATGAACACTGAGCAATTCTGGACTTAGCTTTGGGTTGGATGAGGGTTTTGTTTTGGCTTGTTGTGTTTTTTAATTCCTTTATTTACTATACAAAGAGCAGTCAGGGCAGCTGATATGACTTATATAAGGCAAAATTGTCCACGAAAAAACTGAAAGAGCAAGTGCCCAGTGGAAGCAGAGCACCGTTGTGMTTCTGCCACTTGTGTCCATACGAATGCATCAGGAGAGGGAGTTATCAGGACCCAGTTTGTCTCCAGGGCTGGCACACTGACAAACCAATACCACCTCAGTACCAATAACTGACTTACTCTAATCTCCTAAGCCAGCTTCTCTATGCCTGGGAAACATTTTTATTTCCAGCCAGACCTTCAAGGGCCAGTGCAATAGAGCTAGACGTGTGTGATACTGTATTTGGCCTCATGCATTCTGCCAGCTTCAATGCAAGCTTCAGTGTGAGCCTCTGGGTTTCAACGGGAGACTGTGCTCCAGATCTTGGCCCTCTCTCTCCCAATGGAAAAGTCCATCTGACCCWCCAGGGTTCACGTGAGCTGGACATGCCTTGGGCAACACCATAGGCCACAGATCACTCATGCCTCCTCTAGAGGATAGAGATCAGGAGATCATCTGGCCATAAATGCACAACCCTAGTCTGTATGTGTTGCTTAGAGACGTGATCAAGGCAAAATAAGGATTACACAAACTGAAAGATAGACACAYTGAGGTCAATCAGCTTAACGTATTGACATGCAGATACTTGAACTATAACCAAGAGAATCTGTTGTTCTTTGTATTAGGTCTTACACAACTGACAGAGAGACAATATATGTCTTTCTCCTGAATAAACTGTATAAAATGATATTGAGACTTACAGGTATATTAATCTTATCAGGCACAGTGAAGAAAAAAAAAAAAACACAGAAATTAAATGCACAATTTTGAACCAGTTCGATGGTCCCTTCATTTTATTATAACCCACATCACTTTCATGAAAGAAAAACACATCTTGAAGAACTGACTCAGTAGAACACCCACCTAATTGTGTGTTTCAAAAAGATTTAAAACTGGGATTAAGTGATCTGACGAATCAAAGCTTTATAGAGTTCTCCCGAGCATACTAATAAAATACTAGAAAAAGAAAGTAGAAATATATGTGGTCTTCCAAAACACCTTTTTAGTCTACTAAGTAACTCAAAAGATATAAGGGTGAAGGTAATAAACAGTCTTTCTCTCACTAAGAGACAAAAAAGAGAAATCATAAAATCATAGAATCATAGAATAGTTTGGATTGGAAGGGACCTTTCAAAGGTCATCTAGTCCAACCCCCCTGCCATGGGCAGGGACATCTTCAACTAGATCAGGTTGCTCAGAGCCCCATCCAACCTGACCTTGAATGTTGCCAGGCATGGGGCATCTACCACCTCTCTGGGCAACCTGGTCCAGTGTTTCACCACCCTCAGCGTAAAAAATTTCTTCCTTAKATCTAGTCTGAATCTACCCTCTTTTACTTTAAAACCATTCCCCCTTGGCCTGTCGCAACAGGCCCTGCTAAAAAGTCTGTCCCCATCTTTCTTATAAGCCCCCTTTAAGTACTGATAGGCTGCAATAAGGTCTCCCCAGAGCCTTCTCTTCTCCAGACTGAACAACCCCAACTCTCTCAGCCTTTCTTCATAGGAGAGATGTTCCATCCCCCTGATCATTTTCATGGCCCTCCTCTGGACCTGCTCCAACAGGTCCATGTCTTTCCTGTGCTGAGGGCCCCAGAGCTGGATGCAGTACTCCAGGTGGGGTCTCACCAGAGCAGAGGAGAGGGGCAGAATCACCTCCCTCGACCTGCTGGCCACGCTTCTTGTGATGCAGCCCAGGATATGGTTGGCCTTCTGGGCTGTGAGTGCACATTGCTGGCTTATGTCCAGCTTTTCATCTACCAGTACCCCCAAGTCCTTCT